>PVIW01010984.1:0-40512 GCA_004026585.1 Noctilio leporinus | reverse complement strand
TTCTTCAATTCAGAAATTGTATTCTTCATTTCCTCCTGGCACTTATTGATAGTTTCCATGTCCTTTTTCATGCTGTTGTAGTTCTCAGTAAGTTCCTTGTAACTTCCCTGGAGTTCTTTGTAATTTCCCTGGAGTTCTTTGTAATTTCCCTGGAGTTCTTTGTAGTTCTCCTGGAGTTGTTTACAGTTTTCTTTGATGTAGCTGAGCTCACTGAGCTTCTCATTCTTCACATTCTTTTGAATTACTTATCTGATATTCCAGGTGCCTCTGTTTCATTTTGTATTCTTTCTGGGGATTCTTCCTTTCCTTTTGGTGATGGACTGATTCTTTTTTCCCCCATTTTGGGTGTCTGTTCTTGCTTGCTCTTTATTTATTTATTTATTTTTGTTCTTTCCTTGGGTTAACCTGCTTTGCTTCTTGCCTTAGTTGAGCCCCCTTCTGTGACAGGAGATTTGTGGAGTTCAGTGTTGCCGTCTCCCAGATTTTCTCCACTTGCTGTTCTTGGTGTGTCCTTTATTTGGGCTGTCTGGTTGTATTCTGGGCCTGTGGGCTTTTAGCAGAAACAAAAACAAAAAACAAAACAAAACAAAACAAAAAAAAAAAAACAAAACAAAAAAAAGCAAAAGGAAAAAAGAAATGAAAACGATAATAATAAGAAAGGGTTTAGATGGCTGTTCACCCTTAATAATCCCTGACTGGTCCAGATGGAGCCTGGACCTGAGGGCTTTTAGCAGAGGAAAAAAAAATAAAGAAGGAAAGAAAAAAAGGGAGAAAGTCACAAGAGAAAGAGAAATCAATATTAATAAAGAAAAGGTTTAAGTGTCTGTTCACCCTTTTTGGTCTGTTTGGTTCAGGTGAAGCCAGGACCAGTGGGTTTTATCAGGGAGAAAAGAAAGGAGAAAGAAAGAAAGAAAAAAAAAGGAAGGGGCGAGAAAGTCACAAGACAAAGAGAAATCAGTATTAATAAAGAAAGGTTTTAGCAGTGTGTTCCCCCTTTATGATTTCTGATTGGTCCAGGTGGAGCCAGAACCTGTGGGCTTTACCAGGAAGAAAAGGAAAAGAAAAATAAAAAAATAAAATAAAATAAAAAAGAGGAAGGAAGAAAAGAATAAATAAAGGGTTTAGAAAGTCTGGGGAAGGGAGGAATACTTAGATTGAGGACTAGGAGTGCGTTATAGCCACAGAGTGAGCAGACTTTAATTTGAGAGTAGGGGGAGGGTCTTGGGTATTTAGGTGGATTGAGGTATGGTGGGAATTAAGAATATGTGAGAAGTATCTTTTGCAAAGGATATTTTGGGGATTAATAGTTCATATTGCTCTCAGTATAACTCAGGTGCTTGAGATTGGCAGCAATCCCTTTCCTGAGGCTGCCTCTTTTTCTTGGTCAGGACTTACAGTCTATAGTCTATATTCTAGCCGGTCTTGGCATGTGGCAGGGTCTCTGATTGTCACAGTAGGGCTGATTCTGAGTGTCCGCCCCCAGGTAGGCTGGGCCTTCCACAGCCTGGCTGGGTTTTAGGGCTGCCGGTGTTCTGGAGCCCGCAGGGAGCCCCCTCCCACTCCTGGCGGAGGTTCCTGCCCATGATGAGCACCCAGCACTTCTGCAGTACAGCCCGTGACTTCGCTGGTCCCTATGACGACTGGCCCCGCCCTCGCAGTTCCGGGAGGAGGCCGCCCCTGTCTGTCAACACTGTCCAGGGTCTGCCTACACTGTCCTGCCCTTCCGGGGCGGGCACCACGCCTCCAAGCCAAGCAGCTCTCCGTGGAGTCCTTCACATGGCCTCTGTGATGAGCCCCTCCGAGGCGTGGGCGGTGCGGCCTTTGTCTCTGGCAATGGCGGATCAGTTGTCCCCGCTACTAGTTCCCTGCTCGCTGGTTCTCCAGCTCGCAGTTTGGAGTTTCCGTGGAGCCTGGGGGCCTGTGTGGTTGCACAGGGCTGGGCCTCCCCCCCTCGAAGGGGCTTCTAGCTGCTGTTTCCCCAGTGGCCCAGCAGCACCGTTTTCGGCCCTCTCGCCACCCCGGCTGGTGCACTTCCTGCTCCTCGGCTCCGGCTTCCCGCAGGACTCTTCTCCTCCGACATTAGCCCCTCGAGGAGCCTCCTCTCCCTATTGCCGGAGTCAGTCTCTCACACAGTCCCTCCCCTGCAAGAGTTCGATTCCGCGTTCCCTAAGGTGTTTGCCCTCGCTGCCCGCATTTCACTGTTGAGACTTCCAGTCGCCAGGGAGCCTGGAGCTGGCCTCGGTCAAACGCACCCCTCTGGGCAGAGCCGCCGCTGCCCAGAGCTGACCTCAACCCGCGGCCGGTCGGTCGGAACGCCTCACCTACTGTCCTGCTGGCCTCCTCTGCCTCTGGGCTGTGCAGGTAACTATTTTGCAGTGAAATATGAAAAATAAAAAGTACTATTCCTTGACCGTGTTTCCACTGGGTCAATCAGTGTTTCAATGTCACTTTGGCATAGTGTGTTTAATCATTTAATTAGAAACAGAACAGTGATCTGCATTTAGTACTCTACCTTGCATTAAGGGGGGAAAAATCACTGGTGTTCCAATTAAGAACAAAAATTATTGATAAATTACATAGCCAAGCATCAAAAAAGGGAAGTCCTATGAACCCAAAGGTCACTGGTTCGATTCCCCAGTTAGGGCACATAACCAGGTTGCAAGCCAGGTCCCCAGCCAGGTCTGTAGCTGGAGGCAGGTGAAAGGCAACCATACATTGATCTCTCTCCCTTTCCCTCTCTCTAAAAATATTAAATAAAATAAAAAAGAATCTCAATAGTCAGGAGGACACACTAGAAAACCTCTTATTCAATTACCACCCAGTACAGAAAGTGCTTTTACTATATCTGATTTGATTTTCTTTCAAGATATTTCTAAATACCTCCAGTGACCAAAAAAAAAAAAAAAAAAAAAAAAAAAAAAAAAAAAAAAAAAAAAAAAAAAAAAAAAAAAAAAAAAAAAAAAAAAAAAAAAAAAAGCAGCAACACTGTGACACAGTCCATTCTACTCAGAAACAGCTAATATGTTTAAAAGTTTTCTTGAATTATTCTAAATTCAGATTTAGACTTTAAGCCAATTCTCCAAATAGTTTGTCCATCATACCCCTCACTTCATGTCTTTTTCTAAACAGAAGAGCTTTATAAACTAAAATGAAATTATTTTTATAAATTCAAATAACCAGTATTTTCATCGGGGGAGAGGGGGAAGCTCTAACTAAATATAAACATTAACAGGAAAACTTGAATTTCCAATCAAACTCAGCATACCAATATCTTCAATTCAAGATAAACTTTTCAAAAAACTGTTAACATCTCTGAAATTGGAGGAGCCTTACATTAAAGGCATTTACAGTTGCTGAAGAGGAGGTCACGATCATGACAGTCTTCACTGACTGTGTATGTAAGAACTTATTTATCATTTCTGGTAATGTAATTAGACAACCACAATCTCTCAGCATTCCAGGCAACAACCCACTTAATGACCATTTAAGGAAAGTATGAGTCCTAGTAATTGCCTGAAAAACTTTCATTACTACCATCTGGTAAGATCAAGAAAATGCCAACACTGAAGCTTAAAGAATAGGTATTAGTGGTTTAGAAGAAAATCGCAGACAAAAGTAAAATACACTTTTTAAGTAATGCTATATCACCCAACTCAGCTAACTGCACAAAAGATAACTTTGTGGGAAAACACAACATCAACAATTCTATGTTAAAAAAACAAAACAAAACATGAGTCATAAATGAACACTGAGTGCAAAGATGTTTTAGGACTACCTACATCAATTAACATCAGTTTCCTTCCAAAGACTGTTCAAGTATGATGTTACGTAAAATCATATAAATGAGTAATCTAAAACAATTTTATATTATATTTATTGAAAGAGAACAGTGATGAAAGCATTGTTTAAAATAATTGATAGGAATTTTTCCCCTTCTTAATAGGATATACTGTATAATGGTGTTTCTTACAGTCATCCAACAGAAAATGGTAGTTCAAGGAAGCTCTGTGCATGACTGGTCTGGCAGAAATGTCTAGCTATTCACAAAAACCAGTTTCCAGTTTTATCCTCTTTCAAAGCATGTAACTACCTTACATTTCTCAGCCTCTCATGATTCAATATGACCATATGACTGAGATCTAGACTAAGATATGTAAGTGAAAGTCAGGTGAACCATTTCCAGGACTAGCTCATAAAATCTGATGCAATACTTCTCTTTCCCCATTCCTCTAAGATACTCCGGAGCAATCTTAGAAGCACCTTGTTAAACAAGGCATAGGCTCCATCTAGTCTGTCTCAGAAGAACAATGTTACAACTGAATGGCCCTCCTACACGCACAGATGTACAATCATATACCCCAATCTAATACCCACTACCACCCCCACTGCCCCCACTGACACCAATCATGAACACCCACTCTAGACTGTTAAATTAACTTCTATCAGATTAAGCCACTGAACTTGAGGGCTAATTTATTTAAGCATCTGAAGTAGTCAAGTTAACACAACTGTTTTTCACATTTAAAGTTATGAAGTTCAAGCAGAATGATGCACCAGGTAGCCCCAAGCTCTCATCTGCCCATAGAAACATCTAAACAACATGCAGAAACAGTCTGAATTAACTTGGTTAAAATTCTGGAAAAGTGTCAAAGGTCTGCAGAAACCAAATAAACACCCAATCAAGAAAAACCCCCATCTTTAAAAGAATAGGGAAATTTTATGGGATTTTTACTAATCCTTGTCCTACCTTCTTCCAAGCACAAAAGCCATCTTTTGTTTTGTAGCACCAACAATCTGGGTCTTCCTCCCTCCTATGACCCAGAAGCAGCAGAACAGACATCATTTGCAAATTACTTTGTAAATATGTTCTAACATACCTGGAAAACTGATGCGGCAAATCAGCTGGCACTGATCATAAAACCTGCTAGGCAACGAGAGACTCAAAAACACCTAGGGTAAGATTAGGGGTGGCTATACAATAAACAAAGGCTCTCCAAACCCCAGACTGCAGACAAATATTGGTCCCTGGCCTGGTAGGAACTAGGACACCTAACAAGAAGTGAGCAGGGAATGAGTGCCCAAGCAAAGCTTCACTCACATTACCACAAGGGCTCCACCTTAACCAGTCCCTGGTTCCAAAAAGGTTGGGGACTGCTGCAATAGATCAGGGGTAAAAATGGGGTTAGACTCTGGGGGAAAAAAAACAGCCATGTTTTCAGGAGAATTTAGAAAGTCATGCGCATGTCCAGACAGGATACCTGCTCAAAAAAACTTGAGACTTTAAGCTTGCCCCTCAAGACCATCCTTAGACATAAAACGAATCTGCAAAAATCTGGGAGAACTCAAACTATCTGTAAAAACAGAGCTAAACCAGCTAAAGAAAGAGAGACTTCAATTATCACACATGACAAGAATAAGCCTATGGTAGAATAATTTGGAAAAGTCTCAAAACAAATGAATTATTACGGCCCTCAAAAAAAAAAAAAAAAAAAATGCAACAAACCCTGGAGAAGGAGGAAGGTTTAGTTTCCAGAGCTGACACATTATAACAGAAAAAATTGCTCACTTTTCAATGAAATATCAAAAGGTATACAACAAAACTTCCTTTTAAGATTCTATTTCTTAGAGAGGGGGGAAAGGAGAAAGAGAGAGAGAGAAACACTGATGTGTGAGAAACACATTGATCAGTTTCCTCTCACAAGCCTCCAACTGGAGACCTGGCCCACTACCCAAGCATGTGCCCTAACAGGGAATCAAACCAGCAGCTTTTTTGGTTCACTGGCCAGCACTCAATCCACTGAGCCACACCCACCAGGACCAAAAATTTTTTTTAATGGCCCAGTCAAACAAATAAAACTAGTTGACAGCAACAATCACAAAGGAAACCCAGATGTTTAGACTTACTACACAATAACCTTTAAATAACCACCTTAATGGAGAATTAATTATCCACAGAAAAAGAAGTCATAGAAAATAATAAAACAAACTTTCTAAAACTTAAAAGCACTTTAACATAGAACGAAAAATTCAGCAGCCAGAAGAAAGAATTGGTAAACTTTAAGAAGAGAGAACTGAAATAATCAAGTCTGAAAAAAAAAAAAAAAACTAAAAGAGAAAAGTGAACAGAGCCAAAAAGAACTAATAGATACCATAAAGTAAACAAACGTATGCATTACACAAGCCTCAAAAACTAGAGAAAAAAGGAGGATAATGTGAAAAAATATTGGAAAAAATTCAATTTAAAGAAAAACATCAATCTACAAGTCAAAAAGCTCAACAATCTCCAAATGGGATAAATTCAGAAACTCACACCAAGATACATTATAATCAAACAGTTAACAGCCTAAGACAACAAGCAACAAGGGACCAGCCAAGGTGGAGGTATAGGTAAACACAGCTTGCCTCCTCCCACAAGAACAGCAAAACTTACAACTGAACTACAAAATTACTACCAACCCAAAATCATCAGAAAATCATGCTGTATAGAAGTCCAACAACCAAGGCGTAGGAGGTGCAGAGACATGGCAGAGATGTGGAATGGGTGGTCCCACACCCACCTGTGGTGTATAAAAATCAGGAGAAATACCTCGGGAGGAAGGATCCAGTCCCATACCAGATCACACATCCCATGATTCCACTGCCAGGAAGCTAAGTCCCCATAACTTCTGGCTGTAAAAACCAGTGTGGATTGCAGCAACACAAGAAACTATATGATTCTCAGATAGCTCCTCTTAAAGGGCTTGCAATGGACTTGGGACAGGGATGTAAAAACCATTTTCACCAGGGGCCACATCAGCCTCAAGGTTGCCTTCAAAAGGGCAAATGTAATTTTAAGACAGTATAAATGTAACTAACTACTTCTTAACAGTTAAGAGAGCTGGGTAGAAACAAGGTGCCGGGGCCAAATGAAACAAGGTGGAGGGCCAGATTCGTCCTGCAGGCCTTGTGTTTGCCACCTGCGACTTAGAACTTACAAAGACTCACTCCCTCTGGGTTCCAGCACCAGGGAGTAGTGGAAAGGGCACCAGTGCAGTGGCACACTGGAAAAAACTGAAATGTCTAGCAATAGGTCGAGTGCGGGGAACATCTTCCTTCTAAGCAAAGCTTCAGAGGCCAGGTAAAGACATTACTCCATTTCTGAACCCTCACTCACATACAGCCACAGAGCAGGGACCCCATATCTGAGACTCCATAACCTGGTTCACACAGGTTGCTCCACCCTGGCAATTACCTAAGGTTCAGCTCCATCCAACTTACCAATATGTGTTTCCACAATAGGCCACACTACTAAGACAGGGGTCAAAACCAGTCTACCTCAAACATAGAAATAAACACAGGGAGGCTGCCAAAATGAGGAGACAAAGAAATATGGCCCAAATGAAAGGACAGAACAAAACTCTAGAAAAATAACTAAACAAGATGGAGATATGCAATCTATCAGACACAGAGCTCAAAACACTGCTTATTAAGATGCTCAAAGAACTTACTGAGTATTTCAACAGCATAAAAAAGACCCAGCCCTGGCTAGTGGCACAGTGTATCGATAAGGTGCCAGCCTGCAAACCCAAAGGTCGCTGGTTCGATTCCCAGCAAGGACACATAACCAGGTTGCAAGCCAGGTCTCCAGCCTCAAAACTGGAGGCAGGTGAAAGGCAACCATACACTGATGTCTCTCTCCCTTCCCCTCTCTCTAAAATAATAAAATATTTAAAAAGAGCGAGAAGAAAAAAAGACCCAGGCAGAAATGGTTACACTAAGTGAAATAAAGAAAAATTGACAGGGAACCAACAGTGCAGTGGATGAAGCCGAGAATCAAGTCAATGATTTGGAATATAAGAAAGAAAAAAATTTTCAATCAGAACAAGAAGAAAAAATAATTTAAGAAACAGTATAGGCTAAGGAGCCTCTGGGACAACTTTAAACATATCAACATTCAAATCACATGGTTGCCAGAAGGAGAAAAGAAAAACCAAGAAATTAAAAATTTATTTGAAAAATAATTTTAATTCCCAGGGGTTTTTCAGGTAGATACCCAGAAGAGGGATTGCTGGGTCATACGGTAAATCTTCTTAATTTTTTGAGGACCCACCATACTGTTTCCCATTGTAGTAGAACCAATATACAAGTACATATACAATATACAAGCAGTGAATGAGGGTTCCTTTTTCTGCACAACCTCTCCAACACTTATTACCTGTCTTGTTGATAACAGCCATTCTAACAGGTATTAGGTGGTATCTCATTGTAGTTTTGATTTGCATCTCCCTAACAGCTAGTGAACTAGAACATCTTTTCATATACCTGTTGGCTATTTGTATTGGTAGAATTCCCTCTTTGTTGGGATAGTCTGGATTCTTGAAAAACTGAATACATCTGAATCCTGTCTCCAGGGAACAACCAGAAATCTGAAATCCACAGCATGCCCTAGATACTGACCAAACTAACCCTCAATATTTCCAAACTTTCAAAGGCACATACATTTCTGCCGAGACATGCAATAAGCCAGGCATATGAACTTCACTGAGCTATATTTATTATTTCTATTTTAGTACTTGTTTCTTCAGTAATCTTCAACTTGATTCTAAATCAAAAGCCTAGGTTAAATATAAATTGTATTTAAACCCAGGTATTTAAACCCAGGTTTTTGAATACTCATCTGAAAATTAAATAACTAAATTATTTCAGAAAAGAAGACAGAGTTTATAAAGACTCTCATATACAGAGACAACTAGAGAGAGAGAAAAAAGAAAAGGTTGGCTCTGGCTGCTTTAGTCTGTAACCCATCTCTAGGTGTCTGTCCACATTGACCAAAATTTATGTAAGTAAAATCCGTATTAGTACAATTCATTTAATGGGTTAAAAAGAAAATGAGCAGAATCTGTGGTGAAATTACAGACTTAGGAAATACACACTAAGAACTTTACATCTTGTGGTCTCCATGACAAGTCATGTTTATATAAAGATATGTTTTTTTTTTTTTTAATTTCTAGTACATTATTTTAAAAACAAGCTTAAATACAAGGACAATTTACACAATATTCAGTGGTACACACTACATTGCACAATAAAACTTATCTGTGGGTTGTTAAAACAATCTTGGAAAGTAGTTTAAAAGACTAAGAAAGAAATAAAGGTGGAGGAAAAACAAAACCATGTAGTAAATTATGAATTTTCCATTTTAGAAGTTAACCTGACTAAACCAGTGCTCACACCTTCATATAAAATATCACTACACACACAAATATTTTTTATCTGAGTAGCACTTAAGTTTCCAGTGATTATTCCAACACCAGGTTTTTTTTGTTTGCTTGTTTGTTTTTTAGAACAAGGGGAAAGGAGGAAGAGAGAGAGAGAAGAACATCAACCCATCAATCTGTTGCCTCTCCCAGCACACCCTGACCACTAGGACCGAATACACTATCCATGCATGCACCCTGGCTGGGAATCAAACCTGTGACCCATCAGTTTATGGGACAACTCTCCAACCAAGGAACCCACACCAGCCAGGGTTCATTGCACAAAAAAAGATTTAATGGTAAAGTAAATACCATTTATTCTCAACATTCTTAGTAGTTATTTAGCTTATTGAGCTTAATTCTGCCATGGGGAAACAAATTCTTTTTAGCAATGTTGTTCTGTAAAGCAAACCAACTAACTCAGTAAAAAGTTTGAGGAGGATATAATATTAAAGAAATTTCTTACAGTTGCTTTACATGTTAAAAAACAATAATGCCAAAGTAAATGCATTTAGAACAGCAATATTTCAAGAGTTTTCAACACTTCAAAACATTATTTTATTACAGGCTTAAATTTTTACAGTTACACTCATTTAACTTAAGCTCTGTTGACATCTAAACTTACAGAAATTCAAATCATGAAGTTTAGTTACTAAGTACTATCAGTAATAATATACAATGCTGATGAATACACATAAATTTTCATCTTTATTTCAACTAAATATATGTAATAGTTCATTAAAACCTTCACTGAAATTATCAGCCATCTAACTTTCAAAATAATAAAACTGACCTTCTGTCACAGAGATTTAAAGCATTTGCTACCTACTAAGAAGCTTCTGATTTCATTTCTAATCCTATCGTTTCCACATGACTTCAAAATACAGTGAAAAAAAGGTGGGAAGAAAATAATGCACAAAAATACCTAATTATTTATCATTTAGTCAATTCATACAGCAAGTAATTTCTGAGTATCTACTGTGCACCAAGCACCATGCTAGACACTACAGATATAAGGAAGAATTAAAACACCACCACTCCTATTTCATGGTAATTACAATCTCATAAGGAAATTGACCATAACTAGAAAATCCTAAATTTAAGTACATTGAAAAAATTGATATAAAGGCTTTATGAAAAGGAACATAGCTCTATGAAAGCATATAATAAAGATATCTGTTACAGAGTAAGAGACTGAGAGACTTCAGAGACAATAGAAGGTTTGCAAGCTAAAAACTGAAAACTGAGGAAAATAGGAAGGTGGTGGAGGGAAGGGGGAGAAAAAGATCCAGCAGTGGAAGAAACAGAAAGGATACTGTAGCTACATGCAGAGGTCAAGAAAGGATGTGGTATAAAAGAGGCCAAAGCTGAAAGGGACCAGAAAGGGGCCATTTTAGGATGTTAGTCTTTATCCTAATTTTTACCCCAGAAGTGAAAATGTCTATTTTTAATATGTTCTACTTATTTCAGGTAACAGAAGCTTCACAAATAATTGTTCAAAAAAGTCAAAGTAGACTTAGTTACTTGAGGCAAAATAATTTGTTGTTTTTTTTAATTAAATCCATTTTAAGATCATGTAAAAGTAGAGAAAAACCACTACCCACTCAACATAAAAGATTTGTATCTAAGAAGCTCAAGTGTTTTGCTCTGAGTCTTCTGCTTCTACAGATTATTTTACTTTTAAATTACAGTTTCCGGCCTGGCTGGTAGCACAGTAGATAAGGTGCCAGCCTGCGAACCCGTAAGTCGCTGGTTCGATTCCCCAGCCAGGGAACAAAACCAGGTTGCAAGCCAGGTCTCCAGTCAGGTCCATGGCTGGAGGCAGGAGGCAGGTGAAAGGAAACCATACATTGATGTTTCTCTCCTTCTCTTTCCTCCTCCCTTCCTCTCTGGAAATAATAAATAAATCTTTAAAAAATAAATGAATAAATAAATTACAGTTTTCAAACTGACTATGATAAAAGAAATCAATATCAAATGATTATGGAACACTTCTTTCCATTTTTTTTTTTTTTTTTTTTTTTGTTTCCTAATAAACAGCTTAAAATCAATAACCTAAAATCAAAATTTCAGGCTGGCAAAACATTGATTTCCTTGAAAACACTGGTCTCCATTTTTTTTTTAAAGATTTTATTTATTATTTTTAGAGAAAGGGGAAGGGAGGGAGGCATAGAGGGAGAGAGACATCAATGTATGGTTGCCTTTCACCTGCCTCCAGCTGGAGACCTGGCTTGCAACCTGGTTATGTGCCCTGGCTGGGAATTGAACCAGTGACCTTTATGCTTGCAGGCTGGCGCCTTACCCACTGTGCCACCAGCCATGGCTCCTTTCCAATTTTTTATCCCTACTAAGTTCCATCCTGTTTTAAATACCATTTTTCTAAACATTCAGTTATTTTATATTTCAGAGAGCCAATTCAATCTGAAACTGGTAAAAAGAAAAAAAAATCTAGCATTTATTCTGCCTTCTCTGTCTAAGCTATACTACATGAAAACAAAGAGTTGATTCTTAAAAAGAACAGTTTACAGAAGGCCAACTAATAAATGAAGAATGATAAAATAATGCTATTTTGTAACCCCTAAAAAATAATGACCATCAATGGCAACTAAAATAATTTAGGTAAAATTAGTTGATTAGGAAACTTTACAATGGATGAATTAGCCCGACAATACTTCAACTAGTAATCTGTTTTATCATGAGAAAGAACCAGATATTATGTGCCTTCTAATACTGTACAAAAGAAAGTACAATAATCCATAAAGTATTCTTTCAAAAAATTTAAACCCAAGTCTGATTAAGCCTCTGTATTTACTAGCTCATAAGAAACACAGGAGATAGAGGAACATGTTAAATTATACCACAAAGATGCAGTTAGCAAAATTCAAAATATGAAAAATTCTGTAAGATAACCAAGTGACTTTCTTCATTAACTAAATTACAAAGGGGAAAAAAAGAACAGAAAAAATAAATTATAAATTAAAAGAGACAGGAAATACATCAATTAAAAGCAGTATGTGAACCTTGTTTAGATCTTGACTCAAATCAAGTGTACAAAACAGCAAAACCTTGACACAATGGGGAAAATATGAATACCAACTGAATATTTAATTGTATTAAAGAATTATTAATTTTTAGGTGCGATGATAATATTGTGGTTATAGTAAAACAACAAAAATGTGTCCCTATCTTTTAGATGTGCATAGATATATGCAAACTTACATATATTTACATATAAAATTTCTATTAGGTGCAGGAATTTCTTCAAAATAGTCTGGGAAAAAGATGCTCCAGTATAGATGAAATAAAATTGGCCACATATCAATTGTTGAAACTAAGTTATGGGTGCAAAAAAACTTAATTACACTCTCTATTATATTTTTAAATGCCCATTTTAAAGTTTGAGAAAAAATTTAAAAGAACTGTCCTTTGTAAACTGCTAACCTCTGAGGCATTCTCATTTAATATACTGATTGAGTCCACCTATGCATGAGGCACTCACTATTCCAGGTGCTACAGACACAGTTCAATAGGAGAAACAAGTATTTTTAAATTCCCTAAAGCAAGGCAGCTGACACATGAAGTATAATTATTATGTAATTGATAATACAGAGGAAAAATTTATTAGAAGCATATAATCCCAGAGATTTACTAATAGTATTTGATAAATATGAACATGGACAATAAAACAAATGGATTTTTGTTTTGGTGACCATCTCCTATTCTTTTCCTCTTCTAATCCACAGCTTTTCAATACTATCAAAGTAGTAAGTCAAAGTAAAAATACAGAATGAGGCAAAAGAAGGTGTACAGTTATTTATAATGAAATACAATAATTAATAAATAATAAAAGGATAAACTGTGTTTTGCATATTCACAACAGCAAACCTACTTTTGCCACCCCCTATATTATCCACTTGTTTCCTTCTCTCTACACGAACATTGATTTTATATTGTTTGGCAATTTTTAGTTTCCTTTTATTATGAGAGCTTAAAGTCAAAATATGACTAACACATTCAGCCTCTCCCCTCCTTTTAAAATTTTCTACAATATAACAAGAAGCATTTAATAAAAGTAAAAGAAAATTGAACAAAGTAAAAAAAGAAAAATTTTTAAACAATAGCTAGAGCAGTTTCCATATAATCATGGCTATCATATCAAAGCCAAAATGACCTTCTATAAAAACAAAGATACTTATAAACTACTAAATTGAAAATCAGTATATTGTGCTAGTCCAATAAATACTATTTACTAAATCAGAAACTATCTTAAAACTTAGTTTGAAATCTCATACTTAAAAAATAAAACTATTATAATTATGTATACATACATTTATAAGTTCATAAGCTTAAACATTTCAAAATGTATAGTTGTCCTTTATGATTTTTTAATTTGTATTTTCCAAAGATAAAACTGCAAAAATACTAAAATTCTTTTAGTTAACTAAGACTGGTGTGTCACAATAAAAGAAAACACTTTTGAAAGATATATATTATGTAAAGGAATTAACAGATATTACATGTAAAATGAACTATTTGGTTTCACGAAAAAGAAGAGGACAGTCACCAATTTCTATGTCACAACAGAAGAGCAAGTAACATTAGATAAAGAGAATAAAAACATTGTTTAACAGAAATACAATTTTGATCACATCACCTAGTTCCCCATGAAGTCCTGTTATTTTCAAAAACCATGACGGTAAAAACTAAAATACATGGAGCACTTTAAACCACTTAAAAAGCTCCTATTGGGAGACAGCATTCAATACATGGGCTCTTGTTAAGGAATAACAATGTCAGATGTTACTCAATGTGTCTTAACTGACTTGGGATATATTTTGATGTGCAGTATCTCAAATAACATCCAACACTGAGTTCATAAAAACCCTGTTCAACCTTACACTATTACATGCTGAATGTTCAAGTAGAAGCAACCAAGCCTCTATGCACAGGTGACCCAATCCAAGACTGCTTTGTCAATTACTGTGTCAAAAGGAATCTACCTTTACCTCAGGAGGCATTTATTCTTTTAAAAAAAAAACACCATGTACTGCATCCTTAGAAACTGACCAATTAAAACTGTGACCAAGAAAGAAAATCAGATGAATGAAGCACTGGAAAAAGAAAGATTTACTAGCATAAAAAAATAAAGCTGAAATATTTAATACTAGTTTTTTATAAACAAAAGAATAACTGAAACCCAAACACATAGTCAAAGGTCAGACAGGATCAAGAATTCTGTCCTTTTGATCTCTAATTCTACATTGTTTTCATTACACAGCACTATCGAACCTTCCAATGATGTCTTAATTAAACCATTATTAAAACAACTTGCATTTACTTAGGACACAAGAAGGTCAGATGTGTACAACCCAATCAACTAATAACCCCATTAGAACTCAGGATAAACCCACTACCCAAATTGTTCAAGAACACACATTTGCCTTCCTAGAAAAACAAAATTCTTTCTAAAGCCCAAACTCTCAGATAAATGTGCTTTCTTCAGAGATACTAAAGCTTAATTTGGCTATTTTCCACAGATTTTGTCAATAAGAACTCTGAGCTAGTCTTCGTATTCTGGGCCATAACATCCTGTGTATTTCCATCAAAGACTACAATTTGTGAAATCAGCATGTTCCAAGTCCCTTTTATTAAGTTACCTTTCTTTATCAACTGTTAAATATCCTAAAAAGCCCCCTGTTTCTTCAAACATGAAGACTATCAAACCCAATGAATGTTAATTCAGAAATAAACATATTAAACATACATTAAATTTATTAGTTTCTTTAGAATTTCCTTCCATGAACATTTGTTATACTTAAAATCATTTATATTCTAACACATATATTTCCCCTCAGTCTAGGCTCTCATTAACTCAAAATGAGTTTGCGATAATTTGTCATACAAATACTTTATACGTAGACATAATACCAGACCACACAAAATATATACTCTTCTCTAAAATGCCATACCACCAAAAGCAGCAATCACTAATACCATTAGCTCCAAAAACTACTGCAAAGTACTTTTTTTAAATGCCCATAAGAGACTACCATAATATAATTTTGGTGTATTTCAGAATTGTTAGGCATAGGCTTAGGATAAAATAATAATAATAACATAAGTAAAAAGTAACTTTCTATGTTGAAATAATGCATAGTAGATTGCTAAAACAATTAAATGACAACCAACACTAATTTCAAATAGCAAAACTGTCATCTCTTTACTGAATGCCTATTAGTCATTTTTGTCAAAAATTGTCTTGCATAAGTCATTAAAAAAAATGGCAACAGTATCTACCTGAAAAATATTCTGAGAAACTTACCATCATTTTGGCTCTTGCCCTTCACCTCTTCCTTCCATGATAAGATAGTGTTCAGGGGAACATAGTCCCTTATGTATTCTTTGCGTCTTTCCTCTAGGGTCATCTTCAGTAAGCGTTCTTGCAAAATAAAAGCAGAATTTCCATTTGTATGTAACTTTTAAGATCAGGAATTATTTTATAATTTAAATATTAACCATGTTAAACTACCAAAAAAAATGAATATGGGCTTGAGAAACACCAAAATACAAATCTAGTGACTATATCTGAGTGTTAAAAAGTGGAAAATTGAGCCCTGGCTGGTGGCTCAGTGGACAGGCACCAGCCTGGTACAATTCCCAGCCAGGGCACATAACCAGGTTGCAAAAGCCAGGTCTCCAGTCAGATCCATAGCTGGAGGCAGGTGAAAGGCAACCATACATTGATGTTTCTCTCCCTCTCTGCCTCCCTCCCTTCCCCTCTCTCTTAAGATAATAAATAAAACCTTTTAAAAAAAAAGTGTAAAATTGTAAAATTAATACTATATTAGCAGGGGGAAAAAATAAGGAAACTCAATATCTATTGACAGTCTACTGTGTATCAGGTGATATATTTATATGCTGCAAATACAGTGGAGATTCTTAACTTTGAAAAGTTCACAAGACAGAAAAGCAAATGCATAAGAGACAAAATAACAATTACATTAATAAAACACTAAATCCTAAAACAGGTATGTACCAATGCTAAGAGCACAAAAAAGGCAGCCACCAAAATATTTTCTCAATTAAAAAATGCCACCACAATAAAAGCACACTTTCATTAACCCTTGATATAATAATTTAAATATACATATACATCTTGATTACAAAATTAAAATACTTTTAAATGCATATTTGAATTGATAATAATTGGTATCATGTTTAAAGAATTCACTGGCTGTGGCCAGGTGGCTCAGGTGGTTCACGTGGTGGACCGTCACATAGTGTATCAAAGGGTCACAGGTTCAACTGCTGGTCAGGGCACAGACCTAGATTGCAGGTTGATATTTCTCTCTTCCACTTTCTCTCTAACAATAAACACACCCTCGGGTGAGGATTAAAGGTGGGGGGGAAGAATTCACTATGTGCCAGGCATTTCGCATGTATAATTTCACTGAACTAACCTTCCCAAGAATTCAGTAAATTGATAGTATTAGTAGCCTTATTTTGCAAATAGAAAAATAAAGCACATTAAAGTTTAGCAGTCTGTCCAAATAGAGTTTTCCATGAAAATCTAGTCAGATATCTTCATTAGTCAAAAACTATAGCTTATTCGATTAGACACTATACTGTACTGCCTTCTCAAGAAAAACTGTTTCCCAATAGCTAGAATTTTGCCATGAAGAGGCAAGAAGGATATTTCAGACTAAAAGAGCAATGTGAACAAAGATATGAATAGTTTAATGATGCTGTGAGACATATTATGAAAAGGAAAGTGGCCTCAGAAGTGAAAAGCAGCTTGAAACATAAGTTAAAGAAAAAAGGTGAGCAGTTTAACATTATATAAGAGACAACTAATACTCAAACATGATTATATGTCATAGTTTTGGTGAATGGCTTTAAGGGTAACATCTAGTTTTAGGTGTTATCCTCACAAAATAATCATTTTAAAAGATTCTTCAACAGAAATAAACTACAGAAAGTATTAATGTAAGCACAAAGAACAAGAAACGGAGTCAACATTTTCTCCAGCTCCTACAAATGGCTTTTCTTCAGTCACATAAATAATTGAAGAATGACAAAAAAAAAAAAGAAAAAAGGTCATATTTTAATCAGATGTGATATATTCAAATCACCATACTCAAGGATCAACACTATATATTGAAATTCAGATGCCTACAGAGCATTCAAATTGAAATCAAGAATCTGGAATTTAGGAAAGAGGTCGAGCCTAGAGATTTTAGAAGTTACAAACCTAAACTTCTGGTCCTATAAGAAGTTCAAGGGAAAAGTAAGAGAGGGAGTGGGTGTGAACCTCAAAAAAAAAAAAAAAAAACAGCATTTAGGGAGTGGACATCATAAAGGGAAAAATAAAGCTTGGATGTCACTAGGGGTACAAGGTGAAGTAAGGTCCCAGTGATGTGGAAACCAGCAAAGAAAAAAGTTTTAATATGTAGAAAAGGAGATATGCTACCAATTGCTACAGGAAAATCAGGAAGAATAAAAATTAGCTTTATCAACTGGGTCACCAGCACTGAAAAGAGAGCAAAGCAGTTAACAAAACTGTCTGGGTATTAATCCCAAACCATACAAATCTATGTGATCTTGGGTTAAACTCTTTATGTCTCAGTTTCCTTTTGAAATAGGTTGGTAGGTATATTCTCTACTTACAGATGAGGCAACTGAAACACAGAGGTTAAATAATTTACCTACAGTTCTACATATAATAAGCAGTACAATTAGGTTCAAATCCATTCAAATGACGTTCAAACTTTTGGCCCTAGGGTATACTACCTCCGGAGGATTGTTGTGAGAATTAAATGAGGTTACATGCAAAATACCTAGAAAAGTGCTTTTCAAAATAATGCAGGAAGGCAAAAGGCCTGTGCTTTAGCCTGGCATTGTTGTTTCAAGTAAGAGGGCAGGTACGGGTGGACTACCCAGCTGAAATCCCTCTCAGAAGCCCCAGCAGCCATACATCTGGGGCTCAGCAACACTGTCAAATGATTCAGACAGATGAGCTTGCTTACACACTGTTCTGGAGTCTCACATTTCAGAGGTATGTATATCATGTTGCTTTAGGCAAAAGCTATTAAGTATAACTGGCCACCAATTAGAATAAAATAGCCAACACATTTGCAATTCTGTTGAGAGTTTATTATGTGCTGATTATTTTCCTAGATGATTGATTGTACCAATTAATTCTTTCAAACCTCCTTCCCACCCTAAACCCATTCCCATAAGCAGAAGCAGGAGAGGTAGAGAATATTACTTATTCTTTTTTAAAGATATATGCATAGACATAGCATTCTTTCTCTTCCATTGATTGCAGTAATAGGGCTATCAGGCAGGCCCTAAAAGACTAGTAAGACACCTTAAGACCATTTCTTAACGGTAGCTTTAGAAGAAACTTCTTACAGTTTTGTCTTATTTCCTATGAAGGCTAGGATTGTGCTGAATGTTAGCTTTCTTTATAAGCTACGTCTTAAGAGAACTTCTCTGTCTCTTCCTCCTAAGCTCCAAGGGACCTTCATTTGCTCTAACTTGTTTCCTGAGCCCATTTCTTCAACAACTCACTTCTACCTCTATCTTAATAAACTTCCTTTTATTAAAGAATTTATATATTTTAAGGCAACATCAGCTGTTTAGTAGAAGGACAGGATCTTGATGGAACAGGAAGCCTGAAGGCAATTTAAAAAAACTTGAAATAATCACACAGAGAAGAAAAGGGATGACTAGAATTTACCAACGCACTACTAATAAAGCTCAGATCACTAAAAGAGAAACATAATATTGCTGATTAGGTTGAAATATATGAAGCAGCTATAGTTTTGATAAATGTCAGGAGATACATGTGGGAATATAATCTGATCTCTGTCACCCCATTTATTTAAAAATTTAAGTGAGGACACTTAAAACTAAGATCAGTAAGACAGTAAGATAAAACAATGAGATAATTTAAGTTTCAGTACTTAAAATAATACAAATTAAGTAGTTTTGCATTAGGGCTCAACATAATAGATCAGTAACATCTAGTTGACATGTAGGGACTTGAGAACTTCTAAATGATTTGTTTAAAACAATGAGACATACTGAGGATGACGTACATATACTATATAGTTTCTTTGGTAGTAATCAAAACTTTTCCTTAAAGAATGCTTCATCTTTGCAATAATTCTTTTATTTATTTGTTTACTTATTTTTGGTTAACCAAGCATATAAATAGGCAGATCTACTCACTAAATGTTATACTGTTAAAATGTTTCCACAATGCCTTGACATTTCAATGAGGTGGGTAGGCCTTTAGATTTAAGTAACAGCTGCAAAAATATAATACCATCCTATCCAGTGTAATAAAAGGAAAAAGGTGATACACCCCATCAGCTTCTTTAACGCTATCTACTGTACTAGAAATCCTTAATTTCTTCTTGGGGTATACTATATATTTGAATATTAACTATTACAAAAATAGATATCCTGATAAGACATTGAGACATTTATTAAAATGTTCAGGGCCCTGGCTGGTGGCTCAGTGGATAGGCCCTGGCCTGCGAACCCAAAGGTCACTGGTTCGATTCCCAGCCAGGGCACATAGGGAGGTTGCAAGCCAGGTCTCCAACAAGGTCCTTAGCTGGAGGCAGGTGAAAGGCAACCATACATTGATGTTTCTCTCCCTCTCTGCCTCTCTGCCTCTCTCCCTTCCCCTCTCTCTAAAAATAATATAAATAAAATCTTTGAAAAAATAAAATTAAATAAATCTTCAAGTCTCAATAACTTTTCCCATTAACATTAAACCTCAGGCAAAAATAGATTAGTTTTGAACAAGAAAATGTGTTTTGTTAAATGCCTTCCTTAACTGCGTATTTGCTCACTTATTTAGAAAATGTTAATTTGGCTATATTTTCCCCTATTATTAGAAGCTAAAGAAGAATTAAGATATTAAAAATTCCAAAATGCCTGCTTATCACAGTTCAATTGTGTAGGTGTTAAATGAAGGAAGCATTATAACATCGTTACTCAGGAACATTATCTATTATGACAGAAAAAGTAGTTCATAATTACTGTAAGTTCATCAAAAATTCATACATTGAAATCCATCTCCATGTTTTTCATTATTTTGCCTTCATTATTATCAATAAACAAAGCTAACATTTCAAGACAATGGGCATGATTTTTCAATGCTTACAAGTAAAATCCTTATTGAAAGTGTGCAGAAATTTAACTGCTACAGAAAAAACAAAATTATTTCACACTACTTTATATATCAGGCTATTATTCTCAAAGCATTTGTTTTGTGACACCAGAATTTTTAGTTCTATATATGACCATAATCATTAAAACATAACTACAGAGGGGAGCAAAAAGTGGTTGGATGTAATACAACAACAATAAAATTAAATTTAAAAAAGCATAACTAAAAGACATACAATCTAATCTTTCAATATTATAGAGACCATTTTAATCAGTTGTTATGCTAATTCTCCCAACAGTTAATTTTTTAAAAATCCCTTCTCATCTCTTTCCTTGTACATTGCTTGAAGGAGAACCTATTAGGATTCTTTTTCCACATTCATTCCATTTTTGTCCACTATTTCCCTAGATGTTTACAAAGACCAGGACTTGCAAAAAAAATCTACAGGTTTTAGAGAGCTATTTCAACCCAGTCACCCCTTTATCCTTCTTCTATGAAGATGGAATACTTAGGAGAGATTCACACTACCCTCCTTGGACCGCACTCCGCACACAGGTTTAGTATATCTTAGGTGGGGCAAGTACTTTTTGCTACATTTCTGTAAAAAAGCTAAAGAACAAAAACAGTGAGGGAAAAACCCCTCCAGAGACTCCAGTTCTACCTTAGAATATTATATAACTAGAGAGAAGAGAAACAGGGGGGTTGGATCGCACACTTCTGTATCTAACAGAAATGAGTGCCACTTCACTGATTTGTCTAAGCTTCGACATGCACAAAATGCAGGGGTGGGGTCATTCAGAGAGGGACATCAGTCTCACAACCGAACTCGGAGCAACTTCAGACTACGAAAGGGGATGGAATATTGAGAAACACACTGCAGAGAGAAATCCATTCGATTTCTCTGAAGGCGCTATCCTCACGGACAGGCGCCCGTTATAAAGGTTTCCCTGGAGTTCCTGATTTCGAGTCACCCGGCGGCGCATAAAGAAGTGAGGGACCTAGAGAAGGGCGAACACCTGAAGGTGGGGACAAGGCTGAGAGCGCGGGGGACACAGGCGAGGAGTTCCTGAACGAGGGTCGGCGGGGCGTGTAGGCTCAGCCACCGCTGCAAGCGGGTGTGTCCGCCGGCGGGCACTAGTCCCCAGGACTAGCCGGCCAGGCTCCGAAAAGTCCCAGCAGGAGTCCCAAGGCCAGGCAGGGACCCGCGGAAGGGCGCCAGCCCGGAGACTATCGCGCGGGGGCTCCCCGCGGGAGAGGCTGAGGCAGCCGGGTCAGGAGAGGGGACGAGGCGCGGCGGGAAGCCAGAGGGGCGTGCGCTCACACGTGCGCGAGCTTCAGGTGCCCGGGGGCGGCGCGTGCACGCCGGTGCGGGCGCGAGTGCGCGTGTGTACACAGGGACACACGAGGGAGGCGGCACCTGGCGGGTGGATGCGAAGCGGGAGCTCGGGCGGAGGGCGCCACGGCACACACAGCCCTGACCCCCGCCCCCACCCCACAGCCACCCGCACCCTTGCGCCCGACAGGCCGGTTACCTTTCTCCTCTCTCCACACCTTTTTCTTCTTGTTGCTGGGGTACATGCTGCCGTGGGGGTGGCTGGCTTTAAGCTGCAAGTTCCCCAGGCTCACGGGCAAACAGGGGGGTATGGAGTGGAGGGGTGGGAGGAGGCACTCGGAAGATAAAAAGTGAAAAAGGCTCCGCGTCCCACGCCGTTCGCAGCTCTCCAGGCGCTGCCCTCCTCCCTCAGCCCCGGCTCGGCTTCGGTTCCCACCCGCCTCAGCCCCGCGGATGCCGCCACAGCAGCACCTCAGAGCCTGTCAACTAGGTCACGCCTCGCGCTAACCTAACACCCGCGCAGGCCCCGCCTCCCAGCCGCTAGCCAGCGCCACCTCCCATTGGCTGCACCGCCCGCCGCTCTCCGCGATCCTGCCACCGAGCTCCCCTACTTCGGCCCCAGGGCGCACGCGCAGGCGCAGGCTCCAGCCCGAAGCCAAGGACGTTTGGGAGCTGGAGGGGGCGGGGCTAGGGCTTGAGGGTGCAGGAAATGGCCTCGTGCTGGGGGTGGTAAGAAGGGCAGACACCTGACAGGAACGTGAGGCGAGATACTCCAACCCCAGGCTCCTAGGCGCTGGGAGGGCCTGAGGGCGTGGCCTGCAGGCCAGGTGCACCAGGTGACTGAGGTGTGAGCTGGCGACCCCTGGCTTAGAGACTGGAAGACGGGAGAGGGGAAGATGTGAGTCAACACATAATTGCCTCTGTTCACTAACTGGTTCAGCTGCACTGATTTTACTAGATAATCTGGTGCTTCTTGGTGGGCAAATAACAGAAATGAAAGGATTGGAAGATAGTTCCAGGTCATATACAGTGTGCTACTGGAAATTGTGCAAATGTGCAAATTTCACTGGAGTTCGGTGAAGTTTGGAAAGATCAAGGTTAATTGGGCTACTCAACCGCTTTAAGAACCAATAAATAGTATGCAACCAAAATGTTATATTGGAAACAGACGCCTTACATCACAGCAAATTCAAATAAATGCTAACCAGAGCCAGGTCATTTTATGGTTTTATTCCTCCACCAGTTGCTTCATGTCAAGGTGCTGGTGGGCAGGACTGGCTTGATTCTGCGTAACACTAAAATCCAGTTTCAGTAGAGTCCACGACAAGAGTAGGTTGACCTAGAATTTAGGGAAAGTTGGTAACTCCCTCTCCAAATTTATTGCATTTCTAAATATCAGACAATACATAGGGCTGAAATGGTGGTTGCGGTGAATACACATTTATTCGGCAATTGGGGGACTCTGTTATATAAGTTCTACTTAAGCGAGGTGTGTAAGACCAAGTATTTACTTGTAACACTTTTTTTAATAATCAAAGAAAAAAGAAAGAAAGGGGCAGGCCCTATTAAAAAGTGTAAGGAATTAAATATCTCAAATAACACATAGTAAGGTAATAATTTTTCCTTTGATATTGTCCCCACTTCTATTTTTTCTTTTAATACTAAGTACACTTTTTTTTTCTTTTGGTCTGGGAGAAATAGGGAAAGCTCCAAGAAAGAAGTGACATTTGAGCTAGTAATAAAAATATGCACTCACTTATTGGCAATAGAAATAAAAAGGGGGCTCTGATTCAACTTACATTACCAAGGTAGAATCAATAAAAATTGGTAATGGAATAGATTTGGGAAAGATGACAAGGATGATAAAGAAGATAAGGGTTTCATGGGCTAATTAAGGCAGAGAACAGTGATATTAATATTAGGCAATACAAGAGCAATTGCAGATTTTTGTGGAAAAGATATTTTCTTACCTAGGAATGTTAAATGTAAGGTGACTGCTGGAAAGTGCATCATACTGGGCACTTTCCTTCAGTTACAACCTAAACCTAGGTCCAATTTTTCTACCTGTGCTTTCTTGGAAACATTACACTATTGATTATTCTTTGTCACATATCAATTCAAAGGGCTGGAATCATATATCAACTTTTAAATGTTCTCAAGTCTCAGATTTTTTTTAAAAGTGGTCTCTGATTTCACAACCTCCTTCATCTACTGCTTCCTCCTTTCCAAAAGGTTGGCAATAATTACTGTGTTAATTTCATTACATCTCACTTTTTGCTCTTTACTCCACTCTAATCTGTATTCTATGCTGTCATCAACTATAATAGCCCTTACTAAGGTGACCAATGACCTTCTTGTACTATTTAATTGATATTTGTCAATCTTTTATTTGTAAGATCTCTCTTAACATTTAACACTGTTAACTTATTGTCCCTTGTTGCAGTATTCTTTTACTTTTAACTTTCTTACCACTTTTAAGTTTTTTCCTCTCTGGCCATTCTTTCTTTGTCTTCTTAGCTAGCCCATCTTCATTTTCAGCCATTACATTTTGATGTTTGTTAACCCTCACTGCTAGCTAGTTGTCTCTTTTCAGTTTATACATTTTTTAAAATAATTTCATCTATACTCATGGCTTTCAGTAATTCTCAATCAGGGGCAATTCAGCCCGGCATTGGACATTGGCAATGTCTGGAAACATTTTTGGTTGTCACATCTGGGGGAAGAATGCTACCAGCATTTAGTGGGTAGAAACTAAGGTTGCTATTAAGCATCCTACATTGCACAGGATGCCCCCACAACAGTAAAAATTATTTAGCCCAAAATATTAATATTTCTGAGGTTAAGAAACCCTGAGTTACACCAATGGCTCCCAAATTTATTATCTCCAGCAAAAATTTCTTCTTGAGCTTTGGACTTATACATGCTACCATATACTGGATATTGTGTAATCATTAAAAAGCATCTGGGTCCTGGCTGGTAGCACAGTGGATAAGGCGCCAGCCTGCGAACCCAAAGGTTGCAGGTTCGATTCCCCAGCCAGGACACGTAACAAGGTTGCAAACCAGGTCTCCTCCAGTCAGGTCTGTGGCTGGAGGCAGGTGAAAAGCAACCATACATTGATGTCTCTCTCCCTCTCTGCCTCTCTCTAAAAATAATGGAATAAAACCTTTAAAAAAATAAAATAGAAAAAAAAAACATCTGGATCCAGATCACCTGCATACAAATCTTAGATTACCCTTATTGACTAAGTGACCCTTGGCAAACTCCTCAAAGTCTCTTTACCTTGTTTTTTTAAAACATGTTATATGGAGCCCTGGCTGGTGTGGCTCAGTGGATTGAGTGCCTGCCTGCAAACCAAAGGGATGTCAGTCCGATCCCAAGTCAGGGCTCATGCTTGGGTTGCAGGTCTCCAGGTGCGGATGTACAAGAAGCAATCACACATTGATGTTTCTTTCCCCCTCCTTCTCCATCCCTTTCCCTCTCTCTAAAAGTAAATAAAATCTAGCCCTGGCTGGTGGCTAAGTGGATAGGTGCTAGCCTGCAAACCCAAAGGTCACTGGTTTGATTCCCCAGTCAGGGCACATAACCAGGTTGCAAGCCAGGTCTCCAGCCAGGTCTATAGCTAGAGGCAGGCAAAAGACAACCATACATTGATGCTTCTCTCCCTTTGTTCCTCCCTCCCAGCCCCTCTCTAAAAATAATGAATAAAATCTTTTAAAAAATAAAAACCTTTAAAAACTTAAAAAATTTTTTTAATTAATTAAATAAATAAATATAAAATCTAAAAAAATAAAACCTGTTTTATGGAGGTGATAATACAGTACGTACCTTATTAGATTGATGTGAAGAACGAATGAGTTAAAACATATACAGGACTTCGAGCAGTACCTGGAACATAGTAAATGCAACAGAGATGCTAACTAATACAATTTCCTCTACATTGGTTCACAGGAACTATATTTTCCAGTCTCCTTTAAAGTAGTTAGGACATGTGATTGCATCCTCAGTGGGTTATAGGATAAAAGTTATGCACACCACTGCCAGGCCTAAACAGTATAAACCCTATGCCTTCTTCCAGATTTTCTCTTCTTTCTTTAGTGATCTCAGAGGCATCATCTCAAGAAGGAAATTAGCTTAGATTTCTGAGTCACTACTTGGACCAGCATCTCATGAATCTAAGGAGTACCACACCAGGCTGTGATGTAAATAAGAAACTCTTTTATTGTGTTAAGTCATTGATAGTTAGGGGTATTTGTTTCAGCATTCAGTATTAATTATTCTGACAAAATAATATTTAATGTGTCAAAGTATCTTAAGTATACCACATATCGCACTGAACTCTTCCCTGCATTTAGACCTCTACTGGGTTTACATATCTCATTTAATGGCTCCATCACCTATTCAGTTGAGCAATCTAGAAACCTAAGGACCATCCTTAGTTCCTCTTATAACTTTAGTCTTATTTCAAATGAGTTATATTTTCTCAATTTTTTCTCCTGTTGAACTCTTAAATTGTTCTCCTTTCCAATGGCACTTCACTAAGTTCCATCTGAATTTAACTGAACTGCTGCAAAATACTTTCTAACTAGATTCCATGTTCACTTTTGCCTCTCTTCTATCCATTCTCTACCCTGCATCTAGAGTTATCTTGTTAAATGTGATATCTCCCTATTGTAAATCATTCAGTGACTTTCTGGCTGTCTTTGCTATGGACTGAATTGTGTTCCCTCAAAATTCATATGTTGGATCCCTAGCCCACAATGTGGTTATATCTAGAGATAAGGCTTTTAGAAGGTAATTAAGGTTAAATAAGGTCATAAAAATGGAAACCTAATTCAGTAGGACTGTTGCCTTACTAATAAAAAAGGAAGCGATCTTTCTTAGTCTTCCTTCCTCAGACCCCATAATGTGAAGATGCAGTGAGAAGGTGGTCATCTACCTTCACCAGAAAGAGACCATACTGGCACACTGATTTTAAACTTCTAGCCTTCAGAAATGTGAAAAAATTTATTTCTGTTATTTGAGCCACCTAGTCTACGGTATTTCATTATGGCAGCCTGAGCTGACCAATATAGTCTAATTATAAAAAATAATTAGAAATAGAGTGACCGTCCCTACCAATTCTGCTTTAGATTCTACCACCCAATCTCTAGTTCCAATCATAGCAACACTTAGAGTTTTTATTTTCTTGAACACATGGCCTTTGCAGATGCTTTGTGCTACACCTGGGACATGACTTGTTTAGTTGACCCATTCTCATTCTTCACAGTTCAACTTACACATCACTTTCAGACAGAGCCAGTAGTAACTCTGATCCCACTTGAATTCTATCCACAATTTCCTATTATATGCCTTCAGTGCTCATTTAGTTCGCTATAAAGTAGTTTTATTGATTGTAATTATACATTCATTTTGTAATTATTTTGTTAATGTTTATCTTTCACTTTGAATTAATAAACTCTCTCCGAATAGGAAATATCTCTTGTCTATCATGCACAGAGAATGATGTAATGCCTGGCAGATGTATGACTCTCAATGAGTAGTTATTGAATGAATAAAAGAATAAAGTTAAATTAGGAGTTATAAAGAGATGTTGGCAAAACTAAGAAAGAGCACCTGCGATCAAAAGAGTTGCCATGAGGAGGTCCAAATTTTAAAGTGAAAACTAAGGGGAACTAAAAACTGAAATTAATGAATACCTCAAAGAGAATTACAATTCATATTTAATATGTAGCAGGTATTTAATACATGAATGAAGGAGTGAAAGAAGAATAAAAAATGTTCAAGAGTGTAGAAAATAATTGCAATTCACTTTAGGGAAACCAATAATGTATTTTCAAAAGATATGTATGGTCAGAAATGTCATATTTCATAGAGATCACTAGGATGAAAATTGAGAAAATATACTTAATTGGACTTTATATAAATTAGCAACAAATAAAAGCAAGTGGTTAAAGAGTAAGTAGGAGGCAACAAGCCAGAAGTAGTGATTATGCACAATTCTAGTGAGATGTTTAGAAGCAAAAGGATAAGCAGAAGAGATATAGTTGATAGAGTCAGGGAAATTTTTTTCTAGGGGAGGTGGAATGAAGAATTTTTAAATTAAGAAGGCTGGTAACAAAAGATAGGGAGAGGGAGAGTGAGTGAGTGAGTGAGTGAGAGAGAGAGAACAAATGGTTGATAGACTGAAATACCGGAAAGAACAGATGTGAATAAAAGAAAAAGTGAGAATTGAAAGCTTGGATTTAGAATATAAGAAGGAAATTTTATACTTTGGGATTAATTATAAAAAGAATGAATAGATGGAAATTCCCAGAGATTTCACTTCTGAGAATACATTCAAAGAAACACAAAGCACTTATTTGAAAGTACCTCTATGTTTATTGAATCATTATTTATAATGGCCAAGATTTGGAAGAAACCCAAGTGTCCATTGGTATATGAGTAGATTTAAAAAAAAAAAGCTGTAGTACATTTACACAATGGCATATTACTTGCACGTAAAAAGAAGGAAATATTACCCTTTGCAACATGGATGGACCTCAAGAACATTACACAAAGTGAAATAAGCCAGTCAGAAAAAGACAAGTACCATATAAGTTTACTCTCATGGAACCAAATGGACAAACAAGCAAAAAAGAGACAGACTCATAGATAGATAGGGAGTGAGCTGGCAGCTACTGGGGAGATTGAAGGGCTTGGGGCAGGGTGGGGGCAGTGGAAGGATTGAGCAAAAAGGAAAAAAAGGAAAAACTCCAAAGATAGTCCAAAGAGGGAAGTTCATAGCAATGCAGGCCAACCTAAAGAAAACAGAAAAATCTCAAAAACCTAACCCTACATATAGAAGAACTAGAGGAACAATAACAAACAAAGCCCAGAAAGATAAAAGGAAGGAAATAAACAAGATCAGAGAAGAATTAAGTGACATAGAGATTAAAAAACAATACAAAGAATCAATGAATCCAGGACCTGTTTCTTTGAAAAGGTCAACAAATTAATAAAATATTAACCAGACTCCAAGAAAGAAAGAGGACCCAAATAAAATTAGAAACAAAAGAGAAGAAGTAACAAGTACTATCACAGAAATACAAAGGATTATAAGGAATTACTATGAACAATTACAGCCAAGAAATTGGACAACCTGGACAAAATGGATAAATTTCTGGAAACATACAAGCTCTCAAAACTGAATCAAGAAATAGAAAGCCTGAACAGACCAATAACAACTAGCAAAGTTGAAGCAGTAATCAAAAAACTCCCAGCACAAAAAAGCCCTGGACCAGGATAGCTTCACAAAAAATTTTACCAAACATTCAAAGAACTAACCTATCTTTCTAAAACTGTTCCAAAGAATTCAAGAAGAGGGAAGACTCCCAAACTCTTTTATGAGGCCAATATCGTCCTAATTCCAAAATTAGGTAAAGACACACAACAACAACAGCAACAAATTACAGGCCAATATCTCCAATGAACATAAATGCTAAAATCCTCAAGAAAATGTTGGCAATCCAGGTTCAGAAATACGTTAAACAAATCATACACCACAATCAAATGGGATACATCCCAGGGATGCAAGGATGGTATAACATTGGTAAATCAATAAATGTAATACATAACATAAAATGAAAGATAAAAACCATATGATCATATCCATGGATGTGGAAAAAAGCATTTAATAAAGTACAGCACCCATTTATGATAAAAAACGATCAGCAAAGTGAGAATAGAGGGAGCATGCTCCAACATAATAAAGGCCATATATGAAAAACCTACAGCCAACATCATACTCAATGGCAAAAACTAAAAGCTTTTCCCTTAAGATCAGGAATAAGATATGGGTGTCCAGTCCCTCTACTCTTATTGATCATAGTACTAGAAGTTCTAGCCACAGTGATCAAACAAGAAAAAGAAATAAAAGGCATCCAGCCCTGACTGGTGGCACAGTGGATAAGATGCCAGCCTGCAAGTGCAAAGGTTGCTGGTTCAATTCCCAGCCAGGGCACATAACCAGGTTGCAAGCCAGGTCTCCAGCCAGGTTCCCAGCTGCACACAGGTGAAAGGCAACCATACATTGATGTTTCTCTCCCTCTCTGCCTCTCTTCCTTCCCCTCTCTCAGAAAATAATAATTTTTTAAAAATTTTTTTAGAAGGCACCCAAATTGGAAAGGAGGAAATAAAATTGTTATTATTCACAGATAACATGATAGTGTTTATAGAAAACCCTATAGTCTCCATCAAAAAACTACTCAACCTAATAAGTGAATTTAGCAAAGTAGCAGGATACAAAGCCAATATTAAAAAATAGATGGCATTCTTGTCACCAACAATGAATTAATAGAAAGATAAACTAAGAAAAAGATCCCACTTACTATAGCAAGAAGGAATTAAAGTGCCTAGGAATAAATTTAACCAAGGAGGTAAAGACCTGCACTCAGAAAACTATAGAACACTGAAGAAAGAAATTGAGGAAGATACAAATAAATGGAAGCATATACCATCTTCATTAACTGGAAGTATCAACATCATTAAAATGTCAATACTACACAGAGCAATCTATGGGTTAAATCCAACTTTATTAAAATACCAATGGCATACTTTACCAATCTTGAACACATATTCAGCAACTCTGAACATTATTTAAACATTAGTGTGGACATGAACATACTGGACTTACGTGCCTTCCTTTAGTTTCTAAGAGCATCTCCTCTCTATTTCAAGCCTACCCTTACTTCCTGCCAAAGAAGTAGAAAACTAGATATGGTTTCTCCCTACAGCTTGCTCTTCCAGGAGCTGCCTGCATTCTGGATTGCAATAACCTTCCTGGAAGCTCATTGGCCAAAGAATAAGGAAATGGTTGCCTAGCAACCAATTCCTAACACCCACCCTTAACCTGAAAAGAAGTTTGTGGGCCAGCCAGCCATATAGGTCTGCCTGTGTTAGTGAGGAGTAGCTGTTTAGAAGATGAAGCTCTTGTTCCTGTTAATAGAGATACTCATAATTCTTGAGTTCACAATTAAAAGTAAGTTTTTCTGTCCTTATTGTTCTATAAAATGCACTAAGGTTATTTAAGTCAGAAGTAACCTCACCATATGCTCAATTAACTTGAATATATAGTAAGGAGAGATAGTAATTATACTCTCATTTAGGATAATATTTGGGAAGGACACACATGTGTGCATGTTTGTGAGAAAGAGAAAAGGGGAGAACATATGAGCAAATCTATGATGAAAATATTACAGTAATTTTTATAATGTAGGGGTATTTGGAACAGTTAAATTTTATTAAATCTAAAATACCATGAATTTCTAGTTCTAGCACTGTAAAGGAAAAGTATAGAACTTGAAGAGTAGTAAAATGTAATAAATTTATATTCTTTAAATCTTTCTGGAGCTTTTCATAACAGTAGTTCTACAAAACTTTATATTCCCTAACTAGTTACTGTCTTGAAATGGAAATAATTTTTCAATCTTATTTTTGGTGGTCATTTATTGAATTAACTTTTACCCAGTCCTCAGATAATTTAATTGTCATGAATTCAATTTAAGAAATATTTATTTGCATTTAACTCAGGAAATAAAGCTTGGTGTAACATTCAAAAATTAATTAATGTATCACACCACATTAATAGAATAAAGGCAAAGACTACATGATCATCTCAATTCATGCAGAAAAAGCTTTTTCTGCAAAATTCAACATCCCTTTAAAAATATTTTATTGATTTATTTTTTGAGAGATGGGAAGAGAAAGAAAGGGAGAAAAACATCAGTATGTGAGAGCTACATTGATCGATTGCTTCTCTCACACCCCCAACTGGAGACCTGGCCCACAACTCAGGCATGAATGAGCCCTGACTGGGAATCAAACCAGCAACCTTTTGTTTTACAGGTCAGCATTCAGTCCACTGAGCCACACCAGTAAGGGCTCAATATCTCATTTTATAAAAACACTCAATAGTCTAGGAATAGCAACTTTCTCAGCCTAATAAAGGTTATTGTTGGGGAAAAGCCTCAAAAGGATCAATTCTGAAGAACAGGCACATAGCCTTATTCAAATTCATAAGAACTTGAACAGGAGAAACACAGCAAAGTAGCGGCTCCCAGGGGTGGCCAACAGGGAAGAATACACAACCCTCCTAGGACAGGATCCCTTTTTATAAGATGTTAATAGTAAAACTGTATGTGGATAGTCATTTCCACCACCAGAAAGAAAAATACATTTCTAAGTTAACAGATAACAAAAGTAGTTATCATACTCTAAACATTCATTAAATTCTCTCCTGAGGGCATGATGTTTATCTTTCGGTGACATTCCAGTTTTCTAATCAGCCAAGCTTGAGACTATAGGGAATTTACAGTCATAGGGAGTTAAGCATTTCCTAGACACCTTTGTTCCTGGAGCTATATTGCATCTGCGTTCCCCTTCAGGCATCCTCAAAAAAAGATACCTAATAGGCTTAAAGGTGAGAAACTGAATGCTTCCCCACAAGACCAGGAATGAAACAAGGATGCCCACTTTTGACATTTCTATTCAACACTGTATTTGAGATTCTAGTGAAAGTGGTTAGATAAGAAAAATAAATAAAAGACAGCAATAGTGTAAAGAAGCAAAACTGTCTCTGATCGTTGATAATATGACCTAATATACAAAAATATCTTAAGGAAGCCACTAAAAAACTTAGAACTAATAAACAAGTTCAGCAAACTGACAAATAAAAAGGGAATATACAAAAATCAATTCATTTTCTACAGTGTCAATAAACCAAAAATAAATTAACAGTTTCATGTACAATAGCATCAAAAAGAATAATGTACTTAGGAATAAATTTAATAAAAGAAGTGGAAAGTTAATATGCTGATGACTGCAAAATTATTCAGAGAAGTTAAAGAAAACCTCAATAAATGAAAATACTTCCCATGACCGTGGATTAAGGCTCTTAATATTATTAATAAGATAATACTCTCTAAATTGATCTACAGATTCAATACATCCTTATCAAAATCCCAGTTGACTTCTTTAGAAATTAACAAAATAATAGGAAAATTAATATAAAAATGAATATTCTTGAAAGAAAAGAACAGAATTGGAAGGTTCATGCTCCGCAATTTCAAAACTTACTACAAAGGTACAATAATCAAGACAGAGTAGTACTTGCATGAGGATAGACATGTAGATCAATGAAATATCACTGAAAATTCAAAAATAAACCCTTACATTTAAGATCTATTGATTTTTTTTTTTTTTTTTTTTTTGCAAGGATGCCAACAACTCAGTGGGAAGGGAAAAGAATAATCTCTTCAGCAAATAGGACAATAGGATAGCCAAGTGCAAAAGAATGAATTTTGGTGCAAACCTCACATCATATACAAAAATTAATTCAAATGGGTCAAAGATCTAAATATACTTGCCAAAGACTGAAAAACTCTTAGAAGAAAACATAGACATAAATCTTTGTGACCTTGGATCAGATGTGCCACTAAAGCACAAGCAAAAATTTTTTAAATCAGATAAACTGGATATCATCAAAATTGAACAATTTTATGCTTCAGAGGACATCATCAAGAAACTAACAAGATAACTCATTGAATAGAATAAAATTTTTACAAATTATATATCACATAGGGTTTAGTATTCAGAATATATAAATAAATTTTACAACTTATCAACAATATAACAATGCAATTTTTAAATGGGCAAAGGGATTGGACAGTTATTTCTCCAAAAAAGGTATATGTGACTATCAAATGCATGAATAGATATTCAAAATCATTGGTCATTTAAAAAAATGAGAATCAAAATCACAATGTGATACCACATCATACCCATTAGATTGGTATAATTTTAAAAATGGGAAAATACTCCATTTTATGTTCCTCCCCCTTTGTCAAATATTAATTGACCATAGAGTCCGGGGTTTATTTCTGGGCTTTCTGTTCTGTTCCATTGACCTATATGTCTATTCTTATGCCAGTACCAAACTGTTTTGATTATAGTAGCCTTGTAGTATGGTTTGATGTCCAGTATTGTGATTCCTCCTACCTTGTTCTTCTTTCTCAAGATTGCTGTGGCTATTCGTCAGCATTTTTGGCTCCATATAATTTTTGAAATATTTTTTCTATCTGTGAAGTATGTCATTGGTATTTTAATTGGGATTGCATTAAATCTATAGATTGCTTTGAATAGTATGGACATTTTAATGATGTTAATTCTTCCCATCCATGAACATGGTATATGCTTCCATTTATTTGTATCTTCCTTAATTTCTTTCATCAATGTTTTGTAGTTTTCTGAGTACAGATCTTTTATCTCTTTGGTTAAGTTTCACCATACACCACAATAAACTCAAGATAGATAAAGGACTTAAATATAAGCAGTGCTTACGTTCCTGGAGAAAAATAGAGGCAGTAAAATTTTAGATATCCTACGCAGAAATATGTTTACCAATACTTCACCAAGGGCAAAGGAAATAAAAGAACAAATAAACGGGATATAACAAAATGAAAAGTTTCTGTTCAGCTAAAAAAAACACCAGCAAAATTCAAAGGGAACCAACTGTATGGGAAAAGATATTTGCCAATGATAACTCAGACAAGGGTTTGATCTCCAAAATGTATAAAGAACTAATGTGACTCAACACCAGGGAGACAGACAGCCCAATTAAAAACTGGGCAAAGGACCTGAACAGACAACTCTCTGAGGAAGACATACAAAGAGCCCAAAGGCATATGAAAAAATGCTCAACATCCCTAGCCATCGGTTGCAAATTAAAACCACAATAAGATACCACCTCACACCTGTCAGAATGGCAATCATCAACAAATCAACAAACAACAAGTGTTGGCGAGGATGTGAGAAAAAGGAAACCCTTGTGCACTGTTGATGGGAAGGCATCAACAAGGAAGGCATCAACATTTATTTTTTAAGGAGTTTCCTTAAAAAACTAAAAATGGAACTGTCTTTTGATCCAGCAATTCCACTACTAGGACTATACTGGAAGAAACACCAATTCATAGGAACCTATGTACCCCTATGCTCATAGCAGCATTATTTACAATAGCCAAGTGCTGAAAACAGCCTAAGTGCCCATCAGTGGATGATTGAATCCAAACACTTTGGTACATGTACACAATGGAATACTACATAGCAGAAAGAAAGAAGGAACTCCTAATCTTTGCAACAACATGGATGGAACTTGAAAGTATTATGCTTAGTGAAATAAGCCAGTCAGTGAAAGACAAATACCATATGATCTCACCCCTTTCAGGACAATAATGAACAAAACAAACAAATAAGCAAAACAGAACCAGATACATGAATACAATGAATAGATCTCCAGTGGGCAGAGGGGAGGGGGAAGGTGGGAGGGGAAAGGAGGAGGCAAAGAAGGGGAGCAGTTTAGTGAAGGAACTACTATGGAAGAACCATGAACATGGAAAACAAGTGGGATTGACTGTTGGGGAGGGGATTGGGGGGGTGGGAAAGAGGGCAGAGGGAAGGAAAAGGGGATGGATGTAATAAAACAACAATAAAATTAAATTAAAAAATAAACAAAACTCCGTACCCTTGTAATATTATAAGGGTAAATGGAAAAAATAAAGGAAAAATAATATGCTTTAGTTTGTTTTTAAGTTTTGAATAACTAAAAAAATCAAGGAATTCTCAATTACCTTTGCATCTAGGATATAGAGAAATAGGAATGCTCGTATATTACTAAAGGGAATGTAAAATGATACAGCCACTGGAGAAATAGTTTGACAGTTTCTCAATTAAATATAGAATAACCATATGATTCATCAATTACAGTGCTAGGTATATATACATAAAAAACATAAAAGCATATGTCCAAAAAGAAAATGTATACATGAATGTATACATTAGAAACATTCATTATAGTTAAAAGATTGAAACAACCTAAATGTTCTTCAACAAATGAACAGATGAAAAAATTGTGGTGTATATATGTGTGTGTGTGTGTGTGTGTGTGTGTGTGTGTGTGTGTGTATACTGTATACATACATATATACATATACATACATATACACACACACACATATGTATATGTATATGTATATGTATACAGGGTATGCATGATCAATTGGCAAAATTGTAAACTGTATGTAAATGCATGTTACTCAAGTCCACAATTCTCTTAGTAGCTGGCCCTGCACATAGTCCGGAAATTATGGTTGCTCTGACATTGTATTCCTTCAACATGATGTTTGCTCTCAGAATTTAATACTTTATATCTTAAGCAATGATGTAACTCATAACCTTAGAAACATAGTTTTTCAAAATTAATAAGCATGTGAAATAAGGAGATGCAAACTTATTGCAAATTGATACATATATATATGCAATGGAATATTGTTCAACCATAAAAAGAAGGAAGTACTAATGAATAATAGAAGTTGAATACACCTCAAAAACATTATAAATGAAAGAAGCCAAATACAAAAAAGTCACATATTATATAATTCTTATTATATAAAATACCCAGAATAGGCCAACTTATTGCAGCAGAAAGCAGATTAGAAGTTGCAGGGGGTGGAAGAGGGGGGAATGGGGACCGATTGAATACAGGATGTACTTCTGGGATAACTAAAATGTTTCCAAACTAGAGAGAGATGGTGGTTGCACAACATTGTGAGTACATTATATGTCATTTAATTGTGCACTTTAGAATGGTTAATTGTATGCTATGAATTGCACCTTAATTTTTTTTAATGGTACAATACTTTGGAAAATAATCTGGCAATTCCTCAAAAGATTAAGCATAGAATTACCATATAATCCAGAAACTCCCACTGTTAGGTGTATACCCAAAAAAATTGCAAACTTACTTTTATGCAAGAACTTGTACACAAATGGCAGCGTTACTGATAGTAACTGAAAAGTAAGAGAAAACCAAATGTATACCAACTGATGAATAGGTACACAAAATTTAATATAGCTGTACAATGAAATATTATTCAGCAGAAAAGGAACATTGAAAACATTATGCTGAGCAAAATAAACTAGACATAAAAAGCAATATAGTGTATGACTTCATATACATGAAATGTCCTGAATAAGCAAATCCAAAAGAGAGAAATTCAATTGCTGGTTACCTAGAGTTGGGAGCTACATGGGAATTGAGGAGATTATGGCTAAGGGATACAAGATTTCTTTGGTGATAATGAAAACGTGCTAAAGTTGTGGTAATGATTGCATAAATCTGTGAATATTCTAAAAGTCACTGAATTATAAGGTAAGATAAATATTTAATAAAAATTATGTGTCATTGTGTATTGGTGATACAAGACTATCTATGACACAGTCCTTATCCTTGAGCAGTTTGAAGCCTTGATGAGAAAAACAAGTAAACAAATGAATAAATTGTAAAGTTTTGAAACTTTTGTAGATATTAAAATAGAAGCATTTAGAGAGTACTGTAGGGCACAAATGAAGAGAGTAACCAATTCTATCAGTGTGTGGAGTTATCAGAAAGTCTTCATTAAAGAAATGGCATAAATTGAATCTCGAAAGATTAGTATTCACCAAGCAGAAAAAGGAAAACAGCATTTTAAACCAGGTAAAGAGAAAAAAGATGCATGGGTTCAGGGGAGTAGGGGGGGCATGCTCTATAAATAAGCGTGATGTAGGATATAAGAAGGAACACAGCAATTAGTGAGGCTGGAGTGTGATGGGCAAAGACTTTGTATAACACAATATGTATTTTGGGCTTTACTCTGTGAGCAATAGGGAGCCATTTAAGGTTTATTCATTAAACAACATGAACAGAATTATACTTTGATTTTGGTAATAGAGAGGTAGATGGATTCTAGCTGTATAACTCTGGTGACAATATACCCAGTAGCAGACTATTGAATGGCCCAAACAATGACAATGAAGAAATAGCAGTAGCAGTGAAGACTGAGAGGAGTAGATGGATAACAAGGCTAGAGAGATTATGACACTAGAGTCCAGGGTAAGAGTGTACCAAGAAGATGGGAATGACCAATAGTGCCAAATACCAGAGAAAGTGGGAAGGTAAAGACCAACAAGTGACCACTAGATTTGATAGTTGGGAATCTACATTTCCAGGACAGTTGTATTGGAGAAACAAGGACAAAACCTGATATCAATTCATAGGAGTGAACAGGGAAGAAGGTAGAGACAGTAATGATGGTTGCAGGGCTCTTCTTGGATTATGGTGATTTTCAGGATCAGACATGAATCTTCAATAGATCATTTATTGATTGCAGGTCTATAGAGACTCAGGGAAGTAATGGAGGTAAAGAGAGTTGCTTTTCAAGTAGTGCTAAAAGACCTATGATTCATACATAAAGTTAGCCCTTAACCCCACTCTTTTTTTCTTTTTGTATCTCCACTCTACCTCTCAAGACAAATATACCTTGCAAGCTTGTATATTGCCTTTTATGCACTTTCTCACTTGATGCCAATGTACTTTGATTTCACCTTTATAAAAACTATGTGATTGTCTCTGACTCTGCATTCATCTAGGGAAAGTTTTTAAAAAGTTACTGACATTTTTATTCTTGGGATATTCTCAGGATAAATTAATTGATGATGACAGAAAGAATGAGTAACATATCCCAAAGTGTGGCCTATAAAATGCAAGTTGAATTAATAGTGTGTTTTTTCTTTGTCACACTACCAATTCAGCGGCTCGTTGAACCTAGAGTGAGATAATATAACTGAAGCAGAGAAAAGACATTGCCGGGCCTTCTGGCTCTAGGTCATCCAAGGTTTCTCTCTCCTATCTATCTCTTTGTAGTAGTAATTCCTCACTATCATGCACTTCTATAATTAGAAAAATTAAATTAAATTAAAAAGAAAATTCATAATAACTCTTTCACCTGATATCCATCCAGCAACTCTCTAACTTGATTGAAAAAAACAAATAGGTCACCAGTCTTGCACTAATTAGAGTCTCACACTAGTCGTGTTTGGCTCCCTATCATTTTCAGAGAGGAACCACACAAAGGCCATGTACTGGACATTTTGCAGAGAATGCTGAGCCTAAGTAATACAAGCAAACAATATCCTACTTCAGAAATGCCCTTGCTATTACCAGTACTATTTTCAATAACTTTAAAAAATCAAGGAATTCTCAATTACATTTGTTTCCTCTCAGTTTTTTTTTTAACACATTATACCTCCAAACAGGAAAAAACTAAATAAATTGCAAGTGTCTGGTGCATCTTTTCTTGAAAAGCAGCAGAGAGCAAGTGTGTTGTGGTGGGATTGTTGACTGGTAGAGAAAAGTTTGATTGTTGTGTTATGTCAGGGATTAGTAAGGAAGCTCATTTCTCTATTGTAAATTGTGCTATAAGAATTAAGGCCATTTTTTTGGTTAATATCCTAGATTCATCTGAAAAGTTATCATATTAACCAATTACTACTATACTTTGGAATCATCCAGTAAGACAGCACTCAGTGGGGAAAAATGATCCTCAACCTGAGAAGAGTTGGGTAAAGAGACCCCCTTCTGAATCCATTAACAAACGCATTAGCTTCGTTTCCGGTTATTCAGGCTGTTTTGAGGAATAGCCACCTCCTGGAATGTAGTTTTTTTTATATATATGTAATTACTTCCATGAATTGTACTCCACTTTTCTCTGTATAAGGGCTATGTCTCTCTTATCACGTATCCACCTCAAGAATTCTCTGTACCAGTGATAGCCCACTACAGCTCCTAAATGATTCTAACATCTACTTGCTATCTACTGAGACTGCTTTCTTAAAGAACACCAATAGGCCACTGACTAGCAATTCATTGTTCTCTCACTGTTCTTACTACTTAACATCTCTACAGCATTTGACACTATTCACTTTTTTTTTTTTTCTTTCTGCCTCTGTAGAAACCTCAAACTTGTATGATCATATTATAATGCACTAAGTATGATCTAATTCAATGCTTTACAAAGTGATGGGACTGGGGCCCAGAATGGTAAAATTGATTTCCCAGGGTCATTCTACAAAACCATATCTGGAGCCAGAATCACTTAACACTTTTCAATTATTCGTTCCTTTGTTTCTTCACCAAATCCTGTCAATTACATGGATGTTTCTCACATCCATGTGTTTTCTGTCTCAATTTATATTCTTTTTTTTTTTTTAATTTTATTGTTGTTGTATTACATCCATCCCCTTTTTGCTCCCCTCTGCCCCCCTCCCCACCCACCCATTCCCCACAAAGTCAATCCCACCTGTTGTCCATGTCCATGGATCCTTTATACTAGGTTCTTGTCTAAGCTGCTCCCCTTCTTTGCCTCTGCCTCCCTCCTCCCCACAACCCTGTTCCCCCTGACCACTAAAGGCCTATTCCTTGTGTTCATATACTTGGTTCTGTTTTGCTTGTTGTTAGTTTTGCTCATTATTGTCCCGTAATGGGTGAGATCATATGATATTTGTCCTTCACTGACTGGCTTATTTCACTAAGCATAATACTCTCCAGTTCCATCCATGTTGTTGCAAAGGGTACAAGTTCCATCTTCCTTTCTGCTATATAGAATTCCATTGTGTAAATGTACCGAAGTTTTTGGATTCAATCATGCACTGATGGGCACTTAGGCTGTTTCCAGCACTTGGCTATTGTAAATAGTGCTGCTATGAACATAGGTGTGCATAGGTTCTTATGAATTGGTGTCTCAGGATTCTTTGGGTATAGTCCAAGTAGTGGAATTGCTGGATCAAAAGGCAGTTCCATTTTTAGTTTTTTAAGGAAACCCCATACTGTTTTCCACAGTGGCTGC
>PVIW01010983.1:0-40509 GCA_004026585.1 Noctilio leporinus | reverse complement strand
TTTAATACCCCACTATCAACAATGGACAGATCTTCCAAACAAAATATCACCAAAGATGTGGTGGCATTGAACAATACTCTAGAGGAAATGGACCTCACTGATATATACAGAGTCTTTTACCCCAAAGAAGCAAAATACACATTCTTTCCAAATGCACATGGAAAATTCTCTAAGATAGAACACATGATAGGTCACAAGACAAGCCTCCACAAATATAGGAAAATTGAAATCATACCAAGCATCTTCTCAGATCACAATGGCTTGAAAATAGAAACCAATCCCAAGAGAAAAAAACAAAAACACTCTAACTCATGGAGACTGAATAACATGTTTTTAAGTAATGAATGGGTTAACAATGAGATCAAAGATAAAATTAAAAAGTTCCTGGAAACAAATAACAATGAACACACAACAGCCCAAAACCTATGGGACACAGCAAAGGCGATCCTCAGAGGGAAATTTATAGTAATACAGGCCTACCTAAAAAGGTCACAAGAAGTCTATAAAAACAACCTAACCATAAAGCTTCAAGAACTAGAGGAGCAACAGTAAACAAAGCCCAGAGCAAGTAGAAGGAAGGAAATCACCAAGATCAGAGCAGAACTAAATAACTTAGAGACTCAAACTACAATTCAAAGAATCAACAAGTCCAGGAGCTGGTTCTTTGAAAAAATAAACAAAATTGACAAGCCCTTATCCAGACTCATCAAAAAAAGAGAGAGAAGACTCAAACAGAATCAGAACTGACAGAGGCGAAATCACAACTGATACCTCAGAAATACAAAAGATTGTAGGAAATTATTACAAACAACTATATGACAAGAAATATGACAACCTGGGTGAAATGGACACATTTCTGGAAATGTATAATCTCCCAAAACTGAATCCAGAAGAAGCAGAAAGCCTGAATAGGCCAATAACAACTAGTGAAATTGAAGAAGTAATCCAAAATCTCCCAAAGCACAAAAGCCCTGGACCAGATGGCTACATAGGTGAATTTTACCAAACATTTAAAGAAGAACTAACTCCTATCCTTCTCAACCTATACCAAAAAATACAGGAAGAGAGAAGACTCCCAAACTCTATGAGGCCAATATTACTCTAATCCCAAAACCAGGGCAAGACACAACTAAGAAAGAAGGCTACAGGCCAATATCTCTGATGAACATAGATGCTAAGATTCTCAACAAAATATTGGCCAACTGGATTCAGCAGTACATTACAAAGATCATACACCATGATCAAGTGGGTTTCATCCCAGGGATGCAAGGATGGTACAACATTCGTAAATCAATAAATGTAATACAGACTTCCGGCCACTGGGCTGAGCCGGGAGGGTACGCAGGGAATGGCTACCAAGAGTTTGGCGCTGCAGCTTGGATTAATTAGGAGAAAGTCAATTGCACCAGCAAATGAAAATCTAGGAAGAAGCAAATTTAAGCAGTTATTTAACTACTTAATTGTCATTGATTTTGAGTCAACAAGCTGGAATGATGGGAAACACCACCAGACCCAGGAAATAATTGAATTTCCAGCAGTATTGCTGAACACATCAACTGGAGAGATTGAATCTGAATTCCATACTTATGTTCAGCCTCAGGAACATCCAATTCTTTCTGAATTTTGTGTGGAACTGACAGGCATAAAACAGGCCCAAGTTGATGAAGGAGTCCCTCTGAAGATTTGCTTATCTCAGTTCTGTAAATGGATTCAGAAGATTCAACAACAGAGGAAGATTATTTTTGCTATTGGGATTTCAGATCTATCTACTTCAGAAGTAAAATGTGCATTTGTTACTTGGTCAGATTGGGACTTGGGTGTTTGCCTGGAGTATGAATGTAAAAGAAAACAATTGTCTAAGCCAGTGTTCTTAAATTTTGGATTGATCTTAGAGTAACTTACAAGAATTTCTATAGGAGAAAACCAAAAGGACTAAGTGGTGTCCTGCAGGAAGTAGGAATAAAATTCTTGGGACGAGAACATTCGGGGTTGGATGATTCTCGGAATACTGCCCTTCTTGCTTGGAAAATGATCAGGGATGGTTGCTTAATGAAAATTACAAGGTCCTTGAACAAGGTCAGTGGTGTCTTGCTTTTTTATCCAGTCATCTCAAACTCCAGAAGAAATGTAATGTCATGTACAATAATTTATGTCAATCAAGGATGACATTTTTCTTGTCATAAAGTGTACTAAAGAAATTCTGAATGCACAGTCACTAAAACTGTTGGCTTTTGTCTGTGGAATCATAGGTTCCCACTAAGAAGAATCCCAACATTTTGGCCATAAATTTGAATACCAGTCAAACTGAAGAAACATCGGTCTGCAACAGTAACATTCAGGGTCCTAGCATGTATGATAGGGAGTCTAAAAAAAACAATACATTATCATGTAAGAGTTCAAATGAGGTCAGTTTATATGAATTCTGTTAAGGTACAACAAGATGGGTTACAGCCCAAGAGCAATATAAAAGTGGGTCTTTTTAATACTCAGTCCTCTACTTCTCTGGGGCAACTGCAGTGTCCCAGCTTTAATACACCTATTCAGAAGCAAATGAAAAATAAACATCAGGCATTTAATACCAAATCTAAGTCTTCAATCATTGGTTCAGAATTAGTGCTTGCTTCAAATGTTATTTCAGCTGTTAATCATGTTTCTGATATGGAAATGAGTTCTGCTCTTGACCGTGTATCTATGTTGGCTGACTGGGAGGATGTACCTTTATTGCCAGCATCTCAGCCTAAGCTGCATATAGATTGTATGCCTTCCATTACTGACTCAAACTTTGCTACTTCATTTAATTCTGGAGAAAAATTAATGGTTCTAAAATAATCTGAAATGCTAATTTATGAAAACTTTGGAGGCACAGAAGAAACTCCTCAAACATCTGAGTCGTCTAAGTCAATTGTGTATATGAGTCCACATAGTACTATTTATAATGTAAAAGAAACCAAAGATTCTAATTCAGATATTTCTAACTTTAAATTACCGGAGTACAAATTAGGTAGTTTCAATAGTGTTAAGGCCAATATTTCTTACACTTCAATTTGGGGAAAACATCTTTTAGGTGGTACTAAAAGGAAACCATCCAGTCCCCCAGCTTCCCCTGTAACAAAAAAAAAAAAAAGGCCTTCACTGTTCTTGAAGAAAAACCTGCATCATCTGCTGGCTCCCCAGGGAGAAGTTCTTCTCGAAATGTTCTTTCCTCTATCTTAACTTCTACAGTGAGCCTGCAAGAGCCTTGGAAGAGTGGGAAAATCACACCTCCATTGTGCAAGTGTAGCCGAAGAGCTAAGAGACTTGTTGTTTCTAATAATGGACCAAACCATGGCAAAGTCTTTTATCATTGCCCTATTGGGAAATACCAAGAAAACAGAAGATGTTGTGGTTATTTCAAATGGGAACAAACACTTCAAAAGAAGGCCAACGGCATAATTTGGTCTTCTTCTTCAGAGGGACTCACTTTTAGTTCTTCAGAAATAAGCCATGTTTGTGACCAAAATGTAAATATTTCTACTAAAGATTCATTGAGACTCAGACCTTCAATGAGGAATTGGTAAACTTTCTTTGCATCTAAATTATGTTTTTAATGTGATTTTTACTGTGATAAAAAGGAAAAAGATATATAGGACTACAAGCTATGAGGACTACACATTTGAGCTCTGTAGACTGTACTGGGACTATTAAACACACACATAACTGAAAATAGAGAAAAAGTAAATTTCATAGGCTTCTAATTTCACTCACTAGTTATCTAACTTTTGTCTTCTGTTCATGTATAAATCCTGATTATTGAATTTGGCCAATCATGAGTATTCTTCTACTCTTACTTATATTTCATATATGGACATTTGCCAAATTTTCTATTTTCTGAAGAATTACAAATCAAATATTTTATAAACTGCATTTATTAGGTTAAATATAACTATATGATTTCTTTGAACAGAAACAACTTTTAAACTATGTTATTTGAATAAAAATATGACAAAAAAAAAGGTAATACACCACATCAACAAATTGAAGGACAAAAAACATATGATCATATCAATAGATGCTGAAAAAGCATTTGATAAAGTACAGCAACCATTTATGATAAAAAATACTCAGCAAAATGGGAATAGAGGGAGCATACCTCAACATCATAAAGGCCATCTATGAGAAACCTGAAGCCAACATTATACTTAATGAAAAAAACTAAAAGCTTTCCCCCTAAGATCAGGAATGAGACAAGGCTGTCTACTTTCTCCACTTCTGTTCAACATCATCTTGGAGTTCTAGCCAGAGCCATCAGAGAAGAAAAAGAAATCAAAGGTATCCAAATTGAAAAGCAGGAGGTCAAAATGTCATTATTTGCAGATGATATGATGGTGTACATACAACAAACTCCACAGGCTCCACCAAAAATTACTTGACCTAATAAGCAAATTTAGCAAAATAGCTGGATATAAAGTCAATATCCAGAAATCAAAAGCATTTTTGTATACCAATAATGAAACATCAGAAATAGAATCGAGAAAACAAATCCCATTTACCATAGCAAATAAAATAAAATAAAATAAAAAATAAAAATACCTAGGAATAAACTTAATTAAGGAGGTAAAAGACCTGCACTCAGAGAACTACAGAACACTGAAAAAAGAAATTAAGGAAGAATCTAGTATAAAGGAACCATGGACATGAACAACAGGTGGGATTGACTTTGGGGGGAATGGGTGGGTGGGGAGGGGGACAGAGGGGAGCAAAAAGGGGATGGATGTAATACAACAACAATAATTTTTTTTTTTAATCTCAGGAAAAAAAAGAAAGAAAGAAATTAAGTAAGATACACATAAATGGAAGCATATACCATGTTCATGGATGGGAAGAATTAACATCATTAAAATGTCCATACTACCCAAAGCAATCTATAGATTCAATGCAATCTCAATTAAAATACCAATGACAGACTTCACAGAAATAGAAAAAATACTTCAAAAATTTATATGGAGTCAAAAACACCCACGAATAGCCACAGCAATCTTGAGAAAGAAGAACAAGGTAGGAGGAATCACAATACCAGACATCAAACTATACTACAAGGCTACTGACATCAAAACTATCTGGTACTGGCATAAAAATAGACATATAGATCAATGGAACAGAATAGAGAGCCCAGAAATAAACCCAGGACTCTATGGTCAATTAATATTTGATAAAGGGGGAAGGAACATCAAATGGAGTAAAAACAGTCTCTTCAACAAGTGGTGTTGGGAGAACTGAACAGCAACATGCAAAAAGATAAAACTAGACCACCAACTTACACCATACACCAGAATAAACTCAAGATGGATAAAGGATTTAAACATAAGCAGTGCCTCCATAAAGGTCCTGGAGAAAAATACAGGCAGTAAAATTTTTGACATCCTATGCTGAAATATGTTTACTGATACTTCACCAAGGGCAATGGAAATCAAAGAACAAATCAACAAATGGGACTATATCAAATTGAAAAGTTTCTGTTTGGCTAAAGAAAACACCAGCAAAGTTCAAAGGGAACCAACTGCATGGGAAAACATAATTGCCAATGATACCTCAGACAAGGCTTTGATCTCAAAAATATATAAATAACTAATGCAACTGAACACCAGGGAGACAGACAGCCCAATTAAAAAATGGGCAAAAGACCTGAACAGACAACTCACTGAGGAAGACATACAAAGAGCCCAGAGGCATATGAAAGAATGCTCAACATCACTAGCCATCAGGGAGATGCAAATTAAAACCACAATAAGATACCACCTCACTCCTGTCATAACCATAATCATCAACAAATCAACAAACAACAAGTGTTGGCAAGGATGTGGGGCAAAGGGCACCCTGGTGCCCTGTTGGTGGGAATGCAGGCTGGTGCAGCCACTATGGAAAACAGTATGGAGTTTCCTTCAAAAACTAAAAGTGGAACTGCCTTTTGATCCAGCAATTCCACTACTAGGACTATAGCTGAAGAATCCTGAAATACCAATTCATAAGAACCTATATACCCCTATGTTCATAGCAGAACTATTTATAATAGCCAAATGCTGGAAACAGCCTAAGTGCTCATCAGTGGATGATTGGATCAAAAAACTTTGGTACATTTACACAATGGAATACTACACAGCAGAAAGAAAGAAGGAACTCCTAACCCTTGCAACAACATGGATAGAACTAGAAAGTATTATGCTTAGTAAATTAAGCCAGTCAGTGAAGGACAAATACCATATGATCTCACCCATTACAGGACAATAATGAACAAAACTAACAACAAGCAAAACATAACCAGATATATGGAAACAATGAATAGGCCTTCAGTGGGCAGGGGGAAGGGGTGGGGGGAGGGGGGAGGAAGGGACAAAGAAGGCAAGCAGTTTAGACAATAACCTGGTATGGATGAACCGTGGCTATGGACAACATGTGGGATTGACTTTGTAGGGGAGTGGGTGGGTGAGGAGTGGGACAGAGGGGAGCAAAAAGGGGATGGGTATAATATAACAACAATAAAATTAAATTTAAAAAATAATAATTAAAATTAAAAAATAAAAAGGGAGTATCCAGAGAAGAATGCAACATTTCTATAAATGCCTTTCAGGTGATGAATATGTTCAATTACAATAATATGCTTTAGATTGATATCAGTATTTGGCTGTGCTATCTGTGTGAAAACTTTTTTTAAAAATGAAATATGTGAAATCTCACTATGGATCAGCATTAACAGATAAACATTTGCAATTAGTTTTGATGATAGGGAACACCGAATCCTTATCAATTAAGCAGCAAACCTACATTACCAAAAAAAAAAAAAAAAGAATAATAAATTGTACTCAATTATATTTTGAATTTTATCAATAAAAAATTTGATGTGTTTTCTTTAACTTTTAATATGCTTATGTAATATGCTTGGTTTTGCTTTTTGGCATGCAAACCCTAATATTTACTATTGTTACTGAACAGCAGTTGAGGTCCTGCTGTCCGCGGTCACCCTTCAGGCAAAATTCCAGAGGCAAAGGAAAAGATTATTTATTCAAAACCAGTTATTTAAACCTATCAAGTCACAGCTTTAATCATTTAAGCCTAACACCTGGATTCTTCTATCAATTCCCCTGTTAGTTTCTATGGGGTTAGTTTATAAACTAAAACAACGTAATACACAAAAGCTACACAACTCTGGAAGAAGGGCGGGCTTCTGCCTCACAGCCTGTCCCCTCTAGACAGACACCCAAGGAATAAACCTGCCACCCTCTGCCAGGCCAACCCGATCCTAGGCTGTGTCTAGAGTTCTAGTCTTATGGCCCCTCCTATTTCTTCCCAGTGATCTTAATAAGATCTCTCTGTACTATTATGTAGTCCCTTATATATTTACCAACCCCAGTCTAGAACAACACTGGACAATTACTTTGGGCTGCACACATTAGATACCTATAGTCATTCAAACACAAAACCTGATTCACTCCCAAGTCTTCTATTCCTGTCTGCCACTCATGAAATGGCCTGTAGTTCAATTGCTAAAGCCAAAACTTCAGAAGTCTTTCATGATTTTTTACTTTCCCACAATATCTACCTTAATCAGTTGGAATGTCCTATGTCAGTCTCATCACCAAGTATAATAGTTTTAATCCATCTACTTCTCTACCTGCTGCTTTAACTTGCACTGATGAAGGGCTCAAATGTTGAAAAATTTTAGTTCCAGGTAACAGCTAATAAACTTAGTAATCAATATATGTAAAAAGCTCTTGTTTCAGGAACTTGGAAGGATGACCCGCCTTGACTCTAGGTAACCTTAAACAGTTCCACCTTTGTGCCTAAGGAGGGCTACAAGCAATCAAGATAGTTATCTGAGCCATTATTCTCCAGGGCGAAACTACTTCACCCAGGACAGACCTCCCCTCAGGACACAGATGAAAGAATGCTGCGGCTTTTATCTCATTAACTTTTCCCCCCAAATTCTATACCCCTTACCTACACCTTTCTTCTTATAAAAGGGCCCATTTATAATAGAATGTAAGACAGTCTCTTCAGATGCAAACCTGCTGTCTCCTCAGATGCTGACCATCCGAATCCACAAAGATTCAATCCCTGTCTCTGCTTCTTGGCTCTGGTAGGTGACAGGCAGCATGAACACCGCTTTTCCAGTTTTAGGACTACTTAGTTTGATTGGTCTGCCTTCTTCCACTCTTGTCCCCTAATGATGCAATATTCACTGCGTTGCCAGAGGAATATCTTTAAAATGTTACTCCTCTACTTTAAACTCTTTATTGCCTTCCCATTGCACTTAGAATAAAACCCAAATTCCTCATCAGTCTGAAAGGATTAAGACAACCTAGCCCCAGCCCACCGCTTCAATCACATCTGCAATGGACTTAAAGTTTTGTACTCCGTCCCCCCCTCCAGTCCTTGTTGAATTTCTAACCCCCAATGTGATGGTGTTAGGAGGTAAGGCCATTGGGAAGTGGTTAGGTCACTGATGGTGGAGCTCTCATGAATGGGATAAAAGATAACCCAGAGAGCTCTCTTTCTCTTCCTGCCACATGAAGATGCAGTGAGATGAAGATCTATGAACCAGTAAGCAGGCAGGTCCTCACAATACAGACTCTGCAGATCTTTCATCTTGGACTTCCCAGCCTCCAAAACTGTGAGATATAAATTTCTGTTGTTCATAAGCTAGTCCATGGTATTCTGTTATAGCAGTCCCAGCAGATTAACATACCTCATTCCTCTCCAGGTGCACTGGTCTTTTCAAACATACCAACCCCTTTCTCTTTCTTGGCTTTTGCATCTGTTAAACACTTTACAGGAACCATCTTCCCTTCTCTGCTTTGCATCTGAGTCTTTTCCTTTGGATACTAGATCAATGTGCATAGTATGCGTTCCTTGTCTGTTATTCTCTACCTCATTACCTAGTTTATTTCTTTTACAGCACTGGAATGTAATCTTATGAGGGCAAGCAAGCCTCAAACAGCCCCTACATATAATGGGTAATAGTGGGTAGCTGGCAAATACTTACTAAATAAAGTAAATTCCAAGAAAGTCTCATGATACAGGAAAATGAGAGCTAATAGAGCACATAGCAGGGATCCTAATGATCAGGGAGATTTCTAGAGGAAGTTATGTTTAAGTTGGTATCTAACAAGAGTAGAATTATCCCACCAAGGGCTATATCTAGGTAGGTAACTATTCTAGGTAGAGAGATGAGCAAGAGAAGCAGGAAAAGAGCAGAGGCCTAAGGGGTATAGTAAGGAGTGAAGAGACCAGATCATCTGGAATTCATGAAAGAGCAAAAGGAAGCAAATGAAATGTTCATGCTTAAGAGTTAGTGAAACAGTACTTCTTTGCTTTAGAAAAATCACTCTGGCCATAGTGCAGAGTCAGGGGCGGGGGAGCAAGGCAGAAGACAACTAGTTAGGTTACAGTAGCAGAAGGAATGCATCAAATTGTAACATTTGGGAGATAGCACTGGTAGGACAGGTACGGGAGATGAGACAGGTATTAGAAACACTCCAAGGTTTCAGTCTTGGGCATTTGGGAAGAGATGGAACCATTATTAAACTTGGAAAAGCAGACAAACAGCTGGCTGGAGGTGGAGTGGAACATTTTAGACATGTTAAGCTTGAAATGCCTATGAAGTATCAACGCAGCTGGTTTAAAAATTTGTCTCTTCAAGCAATAATCCAAGGTACAAGCCCTTGTGATGCCTTCTGCTCTTTTTATCAGTGCTTGGTATACAGCAGGCATTTATTGTTGAAAGAAGGAAAGAAGAAATCTAAGTGGTCCTGGGGGCATCAGGTAAACTGGAGATAAAAAGGGCTAACAGTATTTAAATGGTTTAACTCAGAAGGGTAGACAAAAGCCACCCAGGAGTGTATACATTTAGAAGGTGAAAGTAGCATTCATGAAAAAGCTAGTAACAATAGTAACATCTAACCATTACTGAGTGCTGTATGCTTTCTTTCCCTTTTAGCTGAAAATATTTTCCCTTTATGTAAGTGATTCCTGAGAGAACTGACCCTGTAAAGGTGTAACCGACTAATGTTCTCTCATATATTTACTGAGTACAAAGCACTGCTCTGAGCATTTTACATGTATTCTCACAACCCTATGAGCATGATTAACCACAAATGAAGAAATAAGTAGAGTGGAGGTAAGGGACAGAGGGGATAATTATAAGAGCAAAGGTTCTGGGAAGGGGCGAGCCTAGGATGGTAGGAGGAGCAGCAGCTCTTCCACTAAAGGTGGAAAAAACAAAGACAAGACAGGTACACGTTTAAGTCTGTTTACAATAAATGCTAACATCACGAAAACTGCTTTCTGTACAATACCTAAAAACTTAAAATAAAACTCAAACATGGTGCTTTAATTGGCTTTACAGAGTAATAACAAAGTGCTTATGGGGATTAATGAGAGGGTAGAAGCAATTCCACCGTAAGTTCACAGGGCAGGAGTGGAAGTTGAGAAGGTTCAACATATCTTGAATACACCTGTTAGTGCCAGGTATAGCTGAGGCTTTAAGGATCCCAAAGATGGGCAACACATAGATTGTCTCGGGGTGGATCTCTGTCCTGTGGTCTGGCCAGCAACCATACCCCACTCTTCCATTCCAGAAATTCAATTGCCCCTTCAGGATTCCATATCCACTCTTTTTTGTTTTTACTATTTTATTTATTTTTAGAGGGAAACAGAGGGAGAGAAACATTAATGTGCAGTTGCCTCTTCCACATCTCCAGTTGGGGACCTGGCCCACAACTCAGGCATGTGCCCTGTGTGCCAAAGGAATGGCAGGTGGGTGCAACTGCAATAGGTTGAAAATTGGAGCCTACTCCCTGACCCCTTTCCTAGAACGTTCACAGTCTTTAATGGTACCATGGCATGTCTATCTCTTTGAGGCTGACAAATACCAGCTACAATTCACCTTCTTAGCCATAAAATCACATTTCTTTTTTTTTAGCCTCTTCTGGGTGTCATACCTAGTAACTTGTGAGGAATATGCTTTGGAGAAGTGAAGTTATGACTCAACTCATGTTCACCATTCCCACATCAGTTCATCCACCCACACCCATTGCCATACTCTGGCACATGGAGTCCTCATGAAGCCCCTGCTGACCTTTAATAAATCTTGGCTCAGCTCCCTTTGTGCCACTACAGTAGCCAGTGCTGCCCACTATCATGAACTTACCATACCATATTGCCATTATTTGTCTAGCTTCAGTAGTAGCTGTGAACTCCTCAAGGGCAAAGTAAAAGGGCAGTGCTTTGTACTAAATGTTTGAAGAACAAAGCAAACATTATACAAATACACGTTATTAGAGGTAAAGACCATATAAACCAGCCCTTTAAAAAAAAGGAAGACAAAAATAAAATAAAATAAAAAATAAAAAATAAAAAAAGGAAGACAGATAACTAGTTAGGATATACATACTGCCCCAACAACAACAAAAAAGGTATGAATTCAGACTCAGCAAGATAAGGTAACTTACCACAGGTTACTCAGTGGCAAGTTTGGGCCTAGAATTTATACTACTGAAGTCCAGAACTGTTTTCTCTGTACCAGTGTGAAACTCTCATTCTTTTTCCACCAACATAACCCATCTGCAAAACACATCCAAGTCTTAGCAACTCTTTCACATCATCTCTCCCACATAAATTAGTCCAGTCCATTGTCAGATCTTAATTTCAGGGCAAAGTTTATTTGAAGAAATTTTGTAACCTGCAACAATCTCTCCACTTCAAAAGCTGCCCTTCTACCTCAACCAAGGGGCTGCCATGTGAGGATGGGGATGGGAAGGGGGTGTGGTCCTACCATGCAGTTACTTTCTAGCCTTCAGTACGTGCTGCCTCAGTCCTGAATCCCTCTGACCAAAATCACTTGTTCAGAGCAGTGGTGCTACCTTGAGAGCATTCTAGGTCAGTGGCCATTTTCTGAATTCATTGGTCACATTGCAGTCAGTATAACCAATATGTGCACGATCAGTAGTGGTCAAAATTAGACAAGAGGCACAGGCTGTTGAGAGAATACTCTATTAGAGGGCTCTAAGAATGACACATGGAATGCTCAATTTGTTAGTGCTTAACTATAACATAAAAATAAAGGTGTCGGAAAGATACGTATTGGTGAGAAAGCAAGTTATAATCTGAGCAGCTTCTGGAAAAACATAACAAAGAAAGTATATAAAAAAAGAACTCTGTTCACATTTCAGCAATGATGAAGGAAGGTTTAGAGCTTAGTCTCTGAATTACTAGAACTCTAAATCAAACATATCTCTAGATGGAGACCAGCTCCTTTTACTCCTCATGGAGACTGAGGAAAACCTTAATCATTATATACTTTTGCTTTAACTCTTCTCTTTAAATAAACTTATAACCTGAAATCTGATTTCCAGCATGAAAAGGTCTATTATGGGCAAATGACCAATTATCATGGCCTGTAAACCACTTTCCTGTAAGGTGATTAATAAAACCCTGGAGATAAGGAACCTATTTCCAAATCTGCCAGGCTGAGGTCCAAACCCAAAACCAAGAGGTCCTCTTGTTTTTTTATCCATCTCTTGGCATGATTACAAGATGAACAACTGTGGTGCCACAGTAGTGAGGGTTAAGTATTCATCAGCAGCAGTGGCTCTCTTGTCCTAGAAGTTAGTGTATGGCCTCAGCAGTCATTTGTAAGTCCAGTGAGCAGTGGCCCAGTCCTGGCCCTTGCACAAGTCCCGGTGGCGAAGGAAACAGGCATGGACCCGGAACCGACGACCACAATGCGGACAGGCATGCAGGGCTCCTGCATGGGTCTTCATATGCTCTGTCAGATGATGCTTCAGCTTGAAGCGCTTGTTACAAATGCCACATCCAAAGGGCCGAAGGCTGAAGGTCAGCATAATATGCCGGTCACGCTTTGGTTTCACTGCAAACCGCTTCCCACACAGGCAACCAAAGCATTTTCCATCTGCAGGGGGTGTCCCCCCTAGCTTCACAGGCCCATGAACAGCCTGTCCTGTTCCTCCAGGTCCCCCACCTCCAGACAGGATTTCATTCCCATGAAGATCCACTGGTTTCCAGGATGGACCTCCTACTCCAGAAGTTGCCACAGCTCCTGGGGGTGGCAAGAACCCTAGCTCTTCAGTCCCTTCAGTGTCTTCTCCAGGAAACACTGTGGTCTCCTCCTTTACTTTTCCAGGCTGAGTTCCACCTCCTGATATTTCCTCCTTAGGCTCAAAGGGTTCCTGCTTAATGTAGAAGATTTTTGGGGGTGGTGCAGAAGATGGGGTTGGAGATTCCAGTGGTACACTTTCACCCTCTGGAAGCCTACGAGGAGTAGTAGATCGGGGCAGTGGGTGGGATCCATGAGGATGAGGAACCCCTGATACTCTTGCAGGTTGAGGAGTCTGAGAGAGTGATGCTGACCCCTGCTCTTCATCCTCCTCCTCCTCCTCCTCCTCAACCTGAATCCTTAACACATCTCCCAGTTCACTCCCCTCCCCTCCAACAGGGTTCTGGGTAGAAGATTGCACAGGAGTCTGGAAAGGGGAGGAGCGAACGCACCAACCTCCTGTTGAAGATGTGGTGGAAAGAAGTGTGTGATAAGGGGTTGCTCCACGGGATGAAATTCCACTACCTGAGCTTTCTAATTCTCTAAGAATCTCTGAGCACTGATCTACTACTTGCCACATTTGGAGGCCACTGGCCACAAGGAGGTGGGCAGGGAGAGCATCCAGTGGTAGGCGAAGGCGCCCTGAATAAATGAGGTGGAGCAGCCCCTCAAAGGCATCAGCTTCAATGACGCTGGGCAGGGTGAGACGTGGCGCATCCCCAAGCAGCAGCTTGTCGTGGAAATAAGGCGAGGCAGCAGCCAACACTGCTTTGTGGGCCCTAAGTTCCCGGCCCTGCACCAAGAGGGACACATCACAGAACTTTCCCTCTAGTCTGTGACGGTTCAGCGCTTCCAAAAGCAATGAGCTATGCTGAGGGAACTCGATCTGGATGGTCCGTGGGGCTGGATTGCAGTTCGGGGACGGGGGCACAGGAGACAAAGATGTCGAGGTATCCATGGCTCCTTGGAAAAAGATCCTAGAGGATCGGGTACAGGAGATGAGGGGCAAGGGTAGACCCCACGCCGGATGAAGGGCTGTGGATGAAAAAGACGGGGGTCACAGAAGCTGTGAATAAGGAGGCCGTGTCGCCTCAAACACCACCTGCCTCCCCAACCCTCCGACGCGAGTAAACTTTTCAGTAAGATTAGTTCCGAGCATTTCCCGACCAACAAAACAGAAACAACCAAAACCAACCCGGGGTTTAACTTTCAGGGCCTGTGGACGATGAGGCGGTCCTTCAGCCGTGAGCCTGCCTGACCCCGCCGCCCCGGGACTGCGCCTGCCGCCGCTCCGTTTTCCCTACGTTACCCACAGGGCCCAGCACCCGGGAAGGGGCCGCCGGAAAGCCACGAGCGCAGGCCGGGGAGCCCGGAACACCTCTGTAGCTCTCGCGCCGTTCGAGCCGGAAGCAGCCGCCTCTCTGCAGAGGCCGCCGCCGGATGTGGTGGGCGGGGTTAGGAACGGCCAATTGGAAGCCTATAAACTTTGTGTTGCTAGGTTGCGCGCGAGAGGAGGCGGTCCTGGGCGAAGCGGCCCTTTAGAGGTGGGGCTGGCCTCCCGGCGGGGACGTAAAAGGGGCGACTAGTGAACCACCATACGTTAAATATGGCGGCCGCGTCCCGCCAGGTGCGAAGAGGGCGAGATTAAGTGGACACCTGCAGTATGGGTTGGGCATTGTCCACATCATCCTATATCCTACCCCCGCCCTGCGAGGCCGGTGTTGCCGTTCTGTTTCCTATGGCCAGGAAATGGTGGGTCTGGAATTGGAACCCAACTTGCTTAGGAACCATGTACTTTCCTCCATTCTGCACCAGAGCATTGTAACCAACAATTAAACCATATTTCTAGGTATTTTCTTTAAAGGATGTATGTAGACACATACTTGAATCTTTTCCAGCTAATGCTACTCTTCCTTGGCCTCTTTATTTGGAGTTAAGTGGAGCAGTGGTGAGGGGAGAGCTAGACAGTGCAAAACCCTGTTGAAAAACGAGAGAGTAGGTCCAAAATGGAGTCATTTGTGACAAGCCCATGTCTGCAAAGTAGGGCTTATTAATCTAATTGCAGTTTCATTCAGAAAGTAACCTTCAACCAGTCAACATGGATTACATCAAGTACTAGTGAGGTAATCCCTCTGATCACATCTATGTGCCTTTGGAGGGCAACCTTGCCTAAAACAATACATTTTTGCTAGAGAGCCTCCTCTCAAAAAGTAGTTATTATCAACCTGCTGGCCCTTCTTGAGGTCCCAGCTTAGGAAAGTCAGCATAGCGATAAAAGAACAATCTCCGTTTATTAAACATGATTTTTCTGTTTCACCACACACTCCAGAAAAAAAAGGAATTGGGGCTGGGAGTGGAAAAAAAGGTGCAGTAATGGGGGTAAAGAAGGCTAGGAGTGGGGTTAGGTAGGGAAGGAGAACCAGCATAAACAAAATAAAAGGGTAGGAAGAGCATCTTCCTACCCTTAGGGTGGTGGGTAGGGAGGGTAGTATGGGGGAGGGGGCCAGGAAGCTCTGTACACAGGGGTTGCCCCCAGCCCCCACACACACACCCCAGATATGTACAGTACAAACCCCAGATAATTACAACAGCCAAATAAGAGAGGAGGAAAGGGGATCGCGGGTAGGGTCTGAGGTTGGGAAAGCAAGGAAAGGGCACAGGGATAAAATTTCACATATTTACAACTTTTATATAAGTATAAATTTGGCCCCGGCTGGGTATATGTGGTTAGGAGGAGGGAACTGAAGGGGTACTGTCCATACAAAAGAAAGAAGGGTGGAGTCTGCAAAGAGTCTGAAACGTAAGAAGGAATGAAGGGGCAAGGCTGGGTAGGGAACAGTAGTCAAGGAAGAGGGAGTATCAAGGAGGGGATTCTCCCCTCCCAGGACCTACCTACCCCAAACCCCATCCATCCTACCTCCCCTATCCCGCCAGAGAGCTATGTACAGAGAAACACCGAAAAATTGTGGAGCTGGCGGGAGGAAGGAAGGTGGAGGGAGATGGAGAAGGGGAAGGATGAGGGTAGCCCAGCCCTATCCTACCTCCCCTAGGGGACAGGGTCATGAAAAGGGGCCCCCAACACAGGTCCCCCACCCTGGGGGAGAGAGACATGGCTTTTCCTAGAGTAAATTCCCCCCTCCCTCTGGGAGTAGAGACCAAGAAGAGAAGGAAGGGGCAGGTGGGTGCTGTGTGCATCATGGTAGGGCAGATCAGCTAGTCTGTCCTCCCCAACATACACACCCTCCTAAACCCTAACCCCTCACCCTAATCTCAATTCCACCCCACCCAACACACTGGGGGAGGGGGGGGCATCAGCCCCCTCACCCCGCTCTGGGACCAGCCAAGAGCAGATCAGGTGTGGGAGGAAAGGGAGACAACTCCTATTCCCCCCTTGCCGCCCCCACCCTGCCCCGGTGGCCCCACCACCCCATCTGGGTTCTGGGTGGGAAGAAAATAAATTTAAGAGTGGTAGGAGGAGTTTGTGCGTGCTGAGCCCCCCCAGACGCTCCTGAGAAATCAAGGGGTAACAGGGCCCCTCACCTGGGGTCCCCTCCCCATAACAAGGGGGACAGGAGAGGCCAAAATGGGGTGGTGGAGGGAAGTTAGATTGTCAGCTCTAGTTACTGCTAAAAAAATCACCCTGAAGTTGAAAGTTTGGAGGTGCCACACCCCCAGGGTGGGGGTGAGGGTCTGTCCCCCAGTGTTCAGGGGAACGATGAGGCAGAGGATGGGGATAGCACCCCAGAATGAAGGGGTCAGTGTAGGGTTGGTGGTGTCCTGGGACAAGGGTCACCGGGGGCAGCACCCCAACAGGAAGGAACGAGGGGCAGCTAAGGGTTCCCACTATCCCTCCTAGAAATGGTGCAGTTAGGGTGGGTGACTGGTTGCCCTCTAAGGAGGCATTCAGGGAGGCAATCCCACTGTCCTTCAGCGATGTCCAGTCCTGGTGGTTGGTGCTGTTCCAGGGTGAGGTGCACCAACAGGGAGGTCTGTGGTGCTGGGTGGGCTAGTGGTCTGCGGTGTTTCGGAACTCGCCGTTCTCAGTGATCTGCAGCCGGGGTGGGGGAGGCGGGGCTGGGGGGGCCAGGCCGTTCCAAGGTGGGGCCAGCGTCACACGCGGGTTTGTTGGACCCAAGGGGGGAAGCTGCCTCTCCTGCAAGACACCAAAGAGGAGAGCGCGGACTTATTGAGACGCTTCGCAGGAGCTTAGGTGTCAGTCCCCTAGCAATGTGGCTTCCCCTATAGCCAACCCACTTCATAAACCTTGTCCCACCCCTTTCCCCCAAGACAACCCCCACCCCCACCTCCTATTTTGTTTCTCACCTTCAGTAGATGTTACATCTTCTGGAATCAGGGAGAAGAGAATCTTACCCTAGATTCCCAAGAGGGGCCTTCAACCAGGGGAGTCATACCAGGATACCAGTGCAAAAGAAACAAGTTCCTATCCTCCTACCCCTCCACCTAACCCTTATATCTTCTCATGCCCCGCCCACCCTTCTCTTGGAGCCTACACCCAACCCACCCCCAAGCCAAAGAACTTTGTGTTGAGGGAACAGGGAAGGCAGTACAGCAAAACCTCATTAATCCAAACCCCCATGGATTTGGAATTTTTTGTAATTTGAATAAAAACTGGGCTTGAGTTTTCCTTTATCTATGAAGAAAAAAAAACTGTGCTAAGCAAATGAATAGTGGAAATGTGCCTGCCTGGAGGAGGAACATTTAACCTATACCAGAAAACAGACTTTTCAATCCTATCTATTCATTAACGCATGCTCCCTAAGGGCCTTAAGCAGAAAAGCCTTATTCATTGAAGTTTACTTACTGTATATATTTTGAAGACATGCATTTCATTAAATAGACACTGTCATTCAGTTTTGTCACTTATTCAGAGTGGCCATCTTCTCAAATATAACATTCCAAATTAGAGAGGTTTAACTGTACTGGGGGGAAAGGAAGGGGATTCAGGGAAGTGATGTGGGAGGACTGCCTCTCTCTCATGCTAACCAGAACCAACTAGGAGTCCCTACAGAGACACAGCAAGCCCCAATCTCTGCACCCACAGGAAGCAGACACATTTCATTCCTTTCCATCCCCATGTTCCTTTCAATCCCTCCCTGGGCTCCTACTTAAAAGGTGAGGTGTACCAGACCCTACTCCCATCCCTGGTCCTATTTTATCCCTCCCTGCCACTCCTGGACCAACTCTTGGCTCCTGCCCTCAGCTCTGGCTTTTGTTCCTCTGCTGGGAGAGAAGAAAGCCACCTGTACTATACTTCTGGTTGCTCACTTGGCTTAAAATACAGGCAAAAAAAAAAAAAAAAGGCATTTTTAAAATATGTCTGAGTTGTAGAGGGACCAATACCTTAAAGTGGGTTAGCGAAAGTTGCCAAATAATTTCCTGGGTGACAGGGCATTTAGGCCTGGCAACCTAGTTATGTCTGACCTTATCTCTAAAGTATACAAAATTATTCCAAGTAGAAGCTCCAAATCAGTACTTTCTTCCAAATCAAAGAGCTTCACTCTCAGAAGGTCACTAAAACCCCAGCCATAAGCAAAGCTACCTTCTTAGCTTGGTGAGCATCTCACACACTTTTCACAAGTCAGCAAGAGAGGAAATGAATGGTGGGGGATCCTTAGTATGGCTGGAAAGCAGGGAAAGGAAGGAAACCTTAGATTGCCTTCCCTCTGCTCATCTGCTGGAGACAGCACATAGGCATGCCCCTACACCCTCATGGACCCAAATTTAGAAAGTAGATAAATTAGGGTGCCATTATTCATTTTACAAAAGAATTTGCTGCGTGAGCCTTTTAAATGGTGAGGTCCCCTGGTGCCTTTCAGCATGTTTACAGATCACTACTTTGACAGAGAGGCTGGGCAGGCAGTGTTAAAATTAGTGTGAGGAGCACTGACTGCCTGCTGCAGATCAATCCCACAGAAAATAAAGCATCTCAGAAATGATGTCAGTGGCCAACCGGTTCCCATTTATTAGCTTTTTAGGTGGGATTATGTCTAGCAAGGCCTCTGGGTGGTGGGAGAGGAGTAAGTGGCATTAGCAATCCTGGGATGTGAGCTCTGACAGGAAGAAGAGAGGTTATTTAACATGCTGTTCCTGGCCTCTCTGCCTAGGAATCAACATGTCTAAGGAGCCCAAGATTTTTTTTTTTTAATTAAAAATTTTTATTTATTATTTTTAGAGAGAGAAAGGAAGAGAGGCAGAGAGGGAGAGAAACATCAATGTATGGTTGTGTTTCACCTGTGTTGGACCTGGCTGGAGACCTGGCTTGCAACCTGATTATGTGCCCTGGCTGGGGAATCGAATAAGTGACTTTTGGGTTCGCAGTCTGGTGCCTTATCCACTGTGCCACCAGCAAGGGCCCAGGAGCCCAAGATCTTATCTGGGAAGTCCTCTCACCCCTCTTCTAGCTGCCATGCCAGACAGCCCAGTCCATATTCGAACATCTGTCCTGGCTCCTCTCTTGCTCCTTACTATTCCTCTTACCCTGCCTACTGTCCTGCCATCTGAAGAGCATTCTTCCCAGGCACCCCAAAGCCTTCCTGAGTTAACTCGCTCCTCCTAATTCCCACCTAATGAGGCTGAATAGGAGCCCTAGATGTCTCACAGATGTAAGAAGAGAGAGAAGCAGGTGAAAGGGAGGGGGAAACAGGGACAGGGAACAAAGGTTAAGGAAGAGGAAACCCCAACCTACCTGCTGTAGTCAGACCAGCCCCTCTAGCCAGGGTCCGCTAACCCAACCTCACCACCCCTTAACAGACCCTACCTCCAACATCCCAACCCCCACGGACTCTCTGGTCACCCCCAATACAACCCCCAAGGACACTCTGGTGAAATGGGGGGTGACAGACGTACACTGGAGAGGAAGAGGAAGAGGACTGAGTGAGGAGGAGGTAGGATGGGTTTTATAGGAAAGGGTGTGTGATCTGAGAATGCTGGGCCTGTCCAGAGTAGGTGCTTGGCATTGGTCAGATATCACTGAACCAGCTGGTAGGCAGCAGGAAGTACTCTCTCTTTGGGCAGTGCCTTCAAAGATGGGTCTGTGCAGGAGGGATTAGGAGAGTAGGGTCTGTGGAAGTTCTCAGGTGTGGAGGGTAGCAGTGAGAGGGGTGAGGCTGTGGAGAATTGGAAGGGGGTGGGCTTCATGACCAACCTGCAGTGGTCCGGAGTCACCTCCCCCTGTGTCCTCCACCCGTGGTCAAAGCGGAACCAGGAGAATTACCTGATGAGGAGCTGCAGGGGGAGAGAGTGGGGTCATGGGGTCAGGAGCCTTGGAGTTGGAGGGGAAGCCTGGCCTTCAGAGCAGGAGGAGGAGGAGTGTGGTTGGGAAAGTGGGCAATACTAGGGGAGAGCCAGGGGCTAGGGTGCAAGAGGGAAGTCCTAAAAGCTGGCTGGTGAAAAGACAGGGAGCTCAACAGGGAAGTGTACAGTTAGTCAGGTGTGAAGACCAGAGTGGGAGATACACCAAAAGAGGCTGGACTTAAAACACTGAGAGAAGGGGAAGCTTATAAGGTGGGAGGGTTCAAGACCTGAAGAGTTAACAAGACTCTATGTGGGGGCTGCCTAGGAGTCAGTAAAATTGGGGAGCCAAGAGGACCATCCAGAGCCTAGGGAAACCAGAATTCATACTACCTTGTGCTCTATTCTAGTGAAATGCAGCTTCTAGCCCTTCTGGTGCCAGCAGAACACAGAGGAAGCTGAACTCCCTGACTGCACAGGAGCAGGCCCAAAAGGGGCAAGGATTCTAGGAACTGGGTATAGTCTGGGGTGGAGATAGTCCTGAGACAGACAAAAGTGGGAAAGACAGGGTAGGAAAGCACAGTGGGTGAGGCTGACACTGCCAAGAGTGACAAAGGCACAGACAATGGGATGAAGATGCGGTTGCTGAGAGGCGAGGCTGCTGGGAGCAGCCAGTGGACAAACGGAGGACAATGGGAGAGACAGACAGCAATGGGGCTGGGATGCTGGTGCAGTGAGGGCACGAAGGACCGTGGGATGGATGGGGATGGGACACAGAGAAGATAAATGACATTGTAATTTCCACCTGAGCGTCGAGCAGCCTCTTCTTGGGTTCCGGGAGTGGCTCAGCCATGGTGGGGTGGTCCCGGCGCAGCTCCTCCTCCACCAGCATCAGCCTGAAGGGACGGGCTTCAGTGGGGTTAGTGGCGGGCACTAACCTGCCCATAGAGCTCCTGGCCCCAGGGAACCCATGCAGCTCTCAGGCATCCTCCTGTCCTGCCCTCGGAATCCTTGTATTGTCCCTGTTGTTCACATTCCTCTCAGGGACCCTCACATCTCTCTGCTTAGGGCAGCTTTCTGAGCCTCACAGCCCTCTACCATCTAGATACCCTTGTCCTTCCACCTTCCCATTCAGCACAGTGCTCCCCCACAGACCCTCTGTGGCTGAAGACCTGGCTTTCATGTCCCCCATGCCACCTCACTTAGCCCAAGCCATCTCCTGTGCTGCCCCAGTAATGTCCCTCAGAGGGGTCTGTACAGTCATTACTATCCCAGCATTTCCCTGTCTTTAATAGATTCTCAAGGTGATTTCTCATAAAGGACAGCAATTAGAGCAGTGGTTTAAAAAGAAAGTTTCAAATGAAAGCTTGTTCTTCTCATTAATCTTACTCAAAAACACATTTAGAGTGGATCAAAGTGGAGCTGGCTCCGGTTGGAATAAGGCCCAGAGTCCCACCCAGTTCTCAACATAACTGAGGAGCTCCACAGAGCAGTTGAGAACATGTACTGTCCTTATAAAAGAAGGGGCATTCCTTTTCTAATGGAACACCCAAATTGGGAGAGGAAGAGATGGCCCAGATGGGATGGTCAGAGGCTACCCTGGCCAGGGATCCCTACTCATGTTTAAGGTGAACATCACGGGCTGTGTTGAAAGTAACCAGTGGGGAGTCCCAGCCTAGGTTGGGTCCAGACACATGGTGACTAATGGTTGGACAGTAACAGGCACATTTTCCAAGGGCTTCAGAAGTTACTCTATCAGGAGAGAAGTCAAGAGTGTAGTAAAGGGACACTTACTACACTAAGCAAGAGGTTTCCTCCCTTCTGGTGATGGGTAAGTGTAGAGGAAGTACAAGTGTCTGGAGTTGGAGTCTGAGGGCTCTCTTCAACCTCAGGCTCTCCCTTGCTACCCCTCCCCGGGCCGCCCCTCACCTGCCAATGATGCTCTTGATCTGTGAATCCTTCTCTGCCTGCTGCTGCCTTAGCCTCTTCTCACTCTGCTCCAGTCGGGCCTGGTACTGCATCAGAATTTTGCTGGTCTGTTCTTCCTGGGACAGCAGCCTCCGCTCATACTCTTCCAGCTTCCGGTTGGACATGTGCAGACGCTCCTTCAGTGAGTGGATTTCCTCCTCGTACTCCTTCACCTGCCCGCCGGGCACATGACCCCGAACTGTGAGGGGTGCTCTGCCCTGGCTCCAGCATCCAGCCTCCAAACCCACCTGCCAAGCACAGCTGCTGCCGGATAACGGACATCCCAACCGCCTCCTTCAGCCCTTTCCCTGCCTATTAATCATACACCCACTTTTTTGAAGGCCCTTCCGTGGAGCTGAGGATTCCTCAATATGGAGCACAGTTATATAGACTCCCATACCCTAAGAGATATATACATATCCTCACATATGCACCTATACAATAAGAACCCACACAGGAACCTAGACAGACTCATGAACACAACTTGAATGACTGTACCCAGAAATATAAAGCCAAGGTGACTCCTTAACACCAATGCAGGCCACAGAGCACATGGGGGTAGACCAGGAAGGAGAGACACTGGCTAGGGAGAGAATGGCTCTACCCTGGGGACAGAGGATCTGGATTTCAGGTTAGCCAGGCTGAGAATCTACAAATGCCTCTGTTGATAAATGATCCTGGAATTCTGAGGTTGGAAAGGTGCAGACAAGTCATTTTATATGCCCAATTGGCTTTAAAGTCTGGAGTTGTGCTATCCAATACAATAGCTACTAGCCACGTGTGGCTTTATTTTTTTTAAAAGATTTTATTTATTATTTTCAGAAAGAGGGGAAGGGAGGGAGGAAGAGAGGGAGAGGGACATTAATGTATGGTTGCCTTTCACCTGCCTCCAGCTATGGACCTGGCTGGAGACCTGGTTTGCAACCTGGTTATGTGCCCTGACTGGGGAATCAAACCAGTGACCTTCAGGTTCGCAGGCTGGTACCTTAACCACTATGCCACCAACCAGGGCCACACATATGGGTATTTAAAAATTAAATTAAAAACTCAGTTCCCCAACTGCACCACCCACATGTAGCCAATAACTACCATATTGGACAGTGGAGATCATAAAACATTTCCCTCACTGCAGAAAGTTCTACTAGATTGTACTAGTCTAGAGCCTTCCTCAACAAAGATTCCTCATCTGAACCACAAAGTAAAAAACAAACAAAAATTATTTGAGAGACTTTTCTCATTCTTTGAAGAGTATACACACATAACTAACCCTATCCTAGAGGCCAAGGAGAAATGTTAATTCACTACCAGTAAGGCCTAATTCTCTGATGGAGCTTGCTGAACCAAGTCCACCACACTCAGTCCCAACATTTTCCTATGCTCAGACACCAATTCTCCCAAGAAATCTTTCTTTGCTCCCCAAGTTGGAGCCATGCAATCTCAACATTAACTTAATTCTGCAGCTACACTCTCCTTTGCAGTTCTTGGAGCAATGGCTTCACCAAGGAACTTTCTAAGTTATTTGTACATGCTCTAGAGCTCTTGCTTTCTTTTGCTCTGGGCCACCACCAGCTGAGTCTGAATGGTCTTTCCACACATGGGCCCATACAAACCACTTTGCAACACTAACCCTCTGTTACCTATGCCCATGACTGGGTAAATCAGACATTGCTTACAGTATAATTGCAATCCCTTCGCTCCTGCCCAATCAATCAGCTCACTGTAAAGGAAAGTAACTTTCCTTTTCCCAAGCAGTAGTCATAGGAGCCAGAGCTTATGTTCTCCCTGGAGAAGAACATGGACGTATGCGTAATATAGAACATGTTTCTCCCCAGATAGTCTATGATGTGTGTAACCCATAAAATAAGACTTGGAACTGAATTTTCAACGAACTGATTGCATCTGGTCTCCCCCAATAAGACGGAAGGCTTCTCAAGAGAGGGGAACAAGTCTTTGTCTTTTTGTCCCACCATAACTACCTGATCCTGGATGTTTCCTTTGGCAATGACAAGAAGCCTTTCCTGTGGGTAAAAGGACAGGGGCTCGGGGCTGGTAAGGCTGGCGTACCCTGTCCAGCCGGCTCTCATCCATGGACTTAGAGTACTCCTTGAGCTTGTACTCTTCCCGCTCAATGTGGGCACTCTCAATGTCGGCCGACAGGTGAGGCATGTTGGAGACCCAGGCCACTGTCCGCTCAGAGGCTGGCATTGTGGGGTTCAGTGTAGATGGCGTCTGGGAATGCTGAGATAGGGTGAGGTGGGGGCAAATAGAGGAAAGGTGGGAGAAGGGTAGGGTGCATTTAGAATGAGCACTGACAAGAGGAGTCCCAATCCCAGTTCCCTGCTCTAACTCGAATGCTATGAAAGTTATTTATTGTATCTCCCCTTTGAATGAGCGCTCCATGATGGTGAGGATTTTTGTCTGTGCACTGCCAAATCCATAGTGCTTACAGCAGCATATGGCATAGAGCAGGCACTCTGTACACTTTCTTTTAATGAGTAGAAGGAGGTGAGAAAATTGTAAACTCAGACCACAAACTAATCTACCTTCACCTCCCAACTCATTCCCTCATTCCCTTCCTGCCTTCCTTCCACCCTCACCTACCTGCTTGGTGATGGAGGGCTTAAGCCCCCCACCCCCTCCGCCACCGCTGCCCCCGCTGCCCCCAATGCTGCCCTCCTTGCTGAGACTCTGTTGCCGTGGACGAGCAGGGCCGTAACTTGGCTCTGGTGACTGCAATAGATTCCCACTGGATGGCCGAGGTTTCTGGGCAGCGCTGACTGTCAACTGCTGAGACTTGCCTCTCTGCAATGGAGGCGGCTGGCCCCCGCCACCCCCACCACTGACCCCTCCACCACTCCCTCCTCCAGGCCCTGAGGGGGTAGGCCTTTGGGGACCAATGGTAATCTGGGGAGGGGATAGCATGTGCTGCAGGTTGTCCTGGAGTGAGAGCTGCCGACGAGTGAAGTCAGTACCAGAGGGTCCAAACTCATCACTGTAGCTGTGACTGTGAAGGATGGAAGCGGCAGGAGGCTTGGGGACCCCTGAGGAGAGATCCTCGCTCTTGCTATAGCCATGGAATGGGGCAAAGGTGTCCCCTGGGGGTTCTCCACCTCGGTGGTGGTGATGGTGGTGATGGTGGTGATGGGAGGAGGGTGGACCATGGCCACCACCCCCTCCATGGCCCCCTGGGGGTCCTGGCCCATCAGCGGCCATGTGGAAGAGAGGGTTCTGGAAGGAAAGAGGGATGCGCAGTTGCTGGGCAGGGACACCGTCCGTGGTAACACCCATCTGGCTGAGTCGCATGCCAGCTGCAGTGATAGATGAGCCACTCCCTTGGGAGAGGCGTCCAGCAGGTGCAGGCCGCAGTCCCAAGGCGGCTGTCAGGGAGGCCTGGCTCGAGTGCAGCAGGTCCCCGACGGCAGCCAGGTTGGATACACTGCTGCTGTTGAGGCGGCCACTGGGCCCATCACCCTGAAGATCCAGCATGGAGACACTCTTGTTGACACTCAACATTTTCTGCTCTGGCTCTGTGATGTCCGAGCTGCTCGTGCAGTACGCTGGCGAGGAACGGGCCAGGGGTGGACGGCTTACATAGAACAGGTCTTTCCCCCCACCAGGGGGTGGCGGGGGTGGCTTTTCCTTGGTTGGGGAAGGGAGGCGAGCCATGTCCATAGAGCTGTCAGAAGGGAAGGGGCACACAGACAGGAGGTAAGGCCAAGGCTACTGGCAATCAAGCCTGCTATGGTCTGGCACAGGCCTTAAGGTGAAAAGTGGGACCCACAGGGAAGGGCTAAGAGCTGGTGGTGGCAGCTCTGAACAGGGTAGAGGATGGGAGGAAATACATGGAAAAGGAAAGGGCAAGGCCCCTTGAGGAAGGGAGTGAGGCCTAAAGAGGGGAGATGGGGGCAGCAAGAGGAGGAATGAGGGGCAGGTCTGGGCAGATATGGAGGAGATGAGGGTGCATGGAGGAGGAGAGAAGAGGAAGAAGGTGAAGGCCACTGGAGTGGGAGAAGGGGAGCAGACAGGAGAGGAGGGCGGGGGAGGGGAGAGCCCCTCACCTGTTGAGGCCTCGCGCCATGAAGGACTGAAGGTCGATGGAGCTGGAGAGAGATGGAAAGAGGGGCAAGCACAGACAGAGGAGAGAGGTGGGCAGGGGGCATGGACAAATGGAAGGAGAGGCAGGAACAGTGGAATGGGTGTGCCATCATAGAGGGAGAGACATAAGCAAGGGAACAAGCAGGACGGTCATCAAAATGATGAGCAGCAGCTGAGGCAAGCATGGCCCATCAGAACAGCTGCGGTGGTTGGAGGCCCTACTAGGGCTCAGGTGTTACTCCTCTAGAACTGGGTGGGTCTCCAGGGTTCTGGTGGGGCCTGGAGCAGTGCTTATTTCCAACTAGTACAGAGATATTTGAATGTTCAGACATTATATAGCTGATTCAACATATGCTGGCTGAACCTCAGCTCAGGGACAGACACAGGCATGCCTGGGGGACAAGCAAGTTAGAGCTGGCAGTGAGACCGCCTAGACTTATAAGTTGGAGATGGAGGAGCCCCTGCACTTTCTGGGAGCTCCACATTTCTTGCTCCATCTGGCTTTAAAAGGCTCTCACAGCCTAACCACTGACTATACCTATTTCCTTACCATTTTCTCTGACACCTGCTTCATTTTCCTTTCTTGCAAGCCCTTACAGAGGTGCACATGGAGTCCAGTGAAGTATACTGGAAACAGAAAAGTAGGGGGTCCATCCTAGGGCACAGGTGTGGGGGATCCCAAGGTGCTCACCTATTGAGGTCCCGCATCATGTAGCCCTGCATCTCAGCCGATGGGCCTCGAAGCACAACCGGCTGAGGCCGGGGTCGCTCACTCTGGCGGCTTGGCTGCCTTTGAATATTGGGGTTCCTCAAAGCTGTGCTGATGTCGTTGAGGAGTCGGGGCAGTGGGCCCAGCTTCAGGAGAGCTTCCTGGAAGGGAGAGGCTGTTACCTGAGAGCTGAGTGCCCAGCTCCATGAGGGCCTCAGAGGGTTCATGTGGAGGGTGCTGGAGCTGGGGGGTAGTGGTAATGCATCTGGGAGCAGGGAGGGGAGAAAATTCTGCGCAAGGGGTGATCTCTCAGGCTACAGGAGCCTCTGGAGACAACGGGATGGAGCAAAGGGGCATCTGCTGACCTTGCTGAGCTGGGGCAGCACCTCCCAGAGCAGGGCATGTAGTGTGGAGAGCTCTCGGCCCAAGTCGATGTAACCCTCGAAGCTACTGCTATTGGTCAGCGTGTCTAGGTTGGAGATCTCATACAGGAACTGCTGCATGGAACCCCACTCCAGCTCCAGAAACTCATTCATGAATCCCAGAAAGTCCTCCTTTGAGGTAAACCTGGCCAAAGAATTCCGAAGGGAAAGGTCACACATACACACAAGGCCTTACACCCACATCTGTCTCAGGGTCTCTAGAGACTCAAGAGACCCAAGAGACCCTTGCTGTCCACCTCCAGCCTGAACCTTCCCTTACTTGGAAAAGTTAGCCAGGTTCTGGATGACCTTGGCGATGAGGGTAAGGGTTCGTGAGGTCTGCTCATCTGGGTACTCCTGCATGAGCCCAAAGAGACTGGGTGACATGATGGCTGGACAGAGGAAGCGCAGGAAGAGCGAGGCGCTGATCAGCCTGTCAGCGATGTCCTCCCGACCCCGCTCTGCGCAGCGCAATCGCCAAGATGCAAACACCTCTTTCAGCTCCCTCGGGAACACGCTGGGGGGAAAGGGTGGGGAGACAGAGAGAAAGAGAAAGAAAGAGAGAGACCGGGACTGAGCCCCAGAGACCCTCAGCTTCCAGGGAACATGCTGAGGGGGGTGGCAGGAGGTGAGGGTGTGGAAACAGGTGAGAGAGACAGGTAGGAAGGGACTGCAGGAGGGAGACGGGAGGCTACTGGAAGAGGGCTATGGCAGAGATAACAGATTGGGGGAGGGGAATGGAGGGGTAAAGAAGATGAGGAGAGAGAGACACGCAGGAGAGACAGGGATCATGTGAGAGAGACAAGGAGAGAAGAAAAATAGACACCAGGAAGAGACAGAAATGGGAGAGAGATGGAGGGTCACTTGAGGTACAGGGAGCTCGGACCCCCCAACTCTTCTGAATTCCAGGGAAGTCAGGCATGATCCCCAGACCCTGGAATGGCTCAGAGCTCACTTCCCCCATCTCCTATTCCATAGCCCATTTTAATGTCCCACTGACACCTTAAATTCTGATTCTGGTAAAACAGCTCACCAGTGCTTCCTCCAACTGGCTCCTTCTCCTAACTTCCCTGGTTCTGTCACAGGTCTCCCAAAGATAAACCTTGTGGATTTTTTAGTCATCCTGACTCCCTGCAGACATGCCCCCTCCTTTCCAATCAGTTGACAACTGCTGCCGATTCTTTCCTCAGTCCTTCCCACAGCTCTTCTCCACTTTGCCTGCCACCACCCTCATCAGGATTAGCCCCCAACTATTCTTGACTTCATTCTCCCTGCCCCTGTCACCCCTACCCCGACTCTGCCTAAGGATTAATCCTCTCAGTCATAAGTTGGCACTATCACCATTAATGGCATCCCATGACCTACCAATGAACTCAACCTCCTTAACCTGGCAGCTGAGACCTTCTAGATTCTAATTCTAATCCCCCTGTCCAGACATCTGTCCCACCACTCTCCATTATGAGCCATGTGCTCCATTAAACCTGTCCTAACTGCTGTCTCCTGAAAGTTTCTGGGTCCTCTCACATTCATGCATGTGCCTTCTTCCGTAGCCTTCTGAAATGTCCTCTTTCCCCACCATACCCAAATATCAGAACCTGACCCAGTTTTCAAAGTCCAGCCCAGGGGACACTTCTTCTACGAAACCTTCCCTGCTTTATCTCAAAGCTCTTGCCTTCTCTGACCTTACATTACAGGGAAAGGTGGGGACCCTCACTTGGCACTTAACACATCCTACAACTGTTTTGTGGCATTTATGCCTCTATCTTCTTTCCTCATCCTGGTGGAGGTCCTCTGAAGGCAGAGGCCATCCCTCTATGCTTGCTTTTATAGCACCCAGCATAATGCTTTGCTGGTCCTCAGTCCTCTTTGAGGATTGACAGATGAATGAACAGATGAACACATAGCTCCCCAGACCCCAGACCCCCAGCCCAGCGTTCCCAGTCTCACCAATGGGAGTTGACCACCTTGCACAGGGCCAACTCACAGCACATTCGCAGGTTGGCCTGGTGCTCTGCCAGACTGGATGCTGTGCACTTGATGGGGTCCACCTCACAGTTCTCCTCAGACTCATACAGAGCACGGATAAATTCTCCTGGAGGAGAGGGAGGGAGTACAACAGGGGTGGTCACACTCTCCAAGGCAGCGTCAGGAGCTGCTGGGTTGGGGCAATCTAAGAACCAGGTGATTGGAAGCATCAAGCCTGAGGAAAGATAAACTTGGGGTCTGAAGAAGCCAGGTTTAGGGCTGGGTTAGACATTTGCTAGGTTTAGGAGGAAGAGACCTGAGGTTGGGCCATACCAATGGCATCCTTGAGGTATTTCTGACCAATCAATCTCATGTACTCTTCTATGGCTTTAGTGGCGAGCGTGTTCTCGCGGAATATGAGGTGCTCCCGTTCCATGAACCGGTCCACCTCTGACATGGCCATGTCTGAAAGGAAGTCCTGAGGCCCGGGAAAATCCAAAGATCAGCATCTGTACAACCCAACCTCAAGAAGACAGAAGTGCCCTATCCTCACTGCACACTCCCCCAAACAAGTGCCCACTCCCAGGTCACCTTTTCCCCAAGACATATCACTCACCTTGGCCTTGCCTGTACTCTGCAGGATGTGAACCAGTGCACTGGCTACTTCCTCCTTGCCTTTGACATTCAGGGCGGGCTCCAGTACCGCACACAGCATCCGATAGTGGTTGGTGACATACTCTGCAAACTCCTTATACAGCTCCATTGGCAGGATGCTCATTGTCTGGTATCGTGCTTTTAGCCGCACAGCCGGGCAACCTCCTTTGCCCTTGCCCCCTGAACCACCCCCTGAGCCCCCTCCCCCTCCTGAGCCCCCCATGCCCCCAGAACCCCCGCTGCCGGTCGGCAGGGTTACAGGGTACCACTGCTCTGTGAAGTGGCGCCCAGCCAGGGTGGCCACAGGCACAGTCACCAGGCCGACATAGCCTGCCTTGTCCTTCTTGCGTTTTTTATCTGAGTCACGGTACAGATGTAGCCGCAGGGCACGGACAGCTGGCAGGTTGTTAAACTCGAAGTGCTCGCCCCAGAAGACAGTGTCCCCTGAGGCTGAGCGGGGCTTGGAGGTGGTGCGGGCATATAGCATGTCATCCAGGCAGAGCTCACAGTAGTACCGCTTCTTGGGGGGCAGCTCCCGGGCTTCTATGATCCATAACTTCAACACATTGTCCACCCGGCGGCTATTGTCCTGGCATGGTGGGGTGGGCATGGCAGATAAAGGGGAAGGGACAGAGAGACAGAAACATCCAAAGAGGAGATTTAGTGAGAACGTGAGGCAGAAACATCAAAAGAGGAGATTCAGTGAGAATGTGAGGCAGGGTCTATGACACAGAAATCACAAAGCTGAGAAATTCAAGTTCACTTGGTCCTATGAATGTGACCTTATTTAGAAATACGATCCTTACAGATATAACCATACTGAGAAGTGGTCATACAAGGTTAGAGTGGGTCCTACACTCCATGACTGGTATCTATATGGAATGGGAGATTTGGACACATAGAGGGGAAGATGGCCATGTGAATTCAGATGGCAGCAGAAACTGGACAGATGCAGCTCAAGGCAAAGAATGCAAAGAGTGCCTGCAGCCACCAGGAGCTCTGAAGAGACAAGATGCTTTCTAGAGCTTCACAGGAAGCAAGGTACTGCCAACAACTTGCTTTGGGATTTTCAGTCTCCTGAACTGTGAGAGAATAAAGTTCCATTGTTTCAAGCAGCCCAGTTTGTAGTAATTTGTTATAGCAGCCCTAAGAAACTGATATAGGTAGCTCACACATCAGACAATGAATCAGTTTGGGAAAGATTTTTAAAAGCTAGAATAAAACAAAAATACTAAGGTAGAATTTGCAGAGGAGAACTGGGAAGTTCTTCAAAGACAATCAGAAGTTAATTAAAAAAAATAAAAACAAAAAAACTGCATAAATACAGGGAGCTATACAGTTAGTGTGAAAGGGCATGGAGGGATATAACTGACCACCGTCGTGAGGCAGAGGTGATGCTGCACCATGAAAGGAGCAGGAGTTAAATCGCATGCAGCATCCTGGGTCTAGGTCTTAAAGAAAAACACTGAGAAACAACGATTCTCCCAGAAGAGGGCCACCAGGACTGCATGTTGCTGGAAAATGGGATACAGCTGATGGAACTAGGAGCATTTCTCCTGGGAAATCTAAGTCTTGGAAAAAACGGACTCGTGTAACTTGCGAGCCAGTAGGACCTTAGAGATCCTGGAGATCAACTCCTTTCCCACCAGTTTTACAGAGGGGAAACCAAAGTTTAGAGACCTGGCTAACTGACAGCTGTATGTGTCCTACAGGAAAGCTGTAAGCTGGGGTTGGGCAACCCCCTGACAGGGTGTTGGTGCTTGCAGAGGAACACAGACCAGAGGATTTCTGGAGCCTCATCAACTCTATAATATAATCTATGATTTCTTTAGCAGGGAAGCAAATCATGAGGTAGAAAACAAGGAAGAAGAAATGAGGAACTCAGAGAAAAATGGCGGTCCTCTCTTGCTCATCTAAGTCCCCTCCACCTCAGTTCTCTTTTCCCATATCTCCCCTCCTTTAGCTCACTTCCCCCACCAGGCCTCTTGATTCCCCATGGCCTGGCCTTTGCCTTGTCCCCTATGCTCCTGGTACCTTGTTTGGTTTAACTGCCCTCTGTAGATTCTCGATCCATTTGTCCCTTTCAGCCGCAGAACGACAGGCAAAACATTTTGTTCCTGACGATGTTGTTACCTAGAGAGGGGTGTGGAGTTGAGATGGGGCTGAAGAAGGGAGGTGATTCCTAAGGACTGGAGATGCCACCATCATCTCTTCCTCCCCAGCCTTTCTCCCAGCCCCTGAAGTTTCAGTTTCCTTAACATTCCCATCTGTGCCATTTTTTGAGCCCTCTCTGTCCTCACCCTCCATCACCCTGCTCTACGGTCCTCCCCAGCACACTAGACCCAGTACCTCAAAACAGAACTCCTGACCCAGGATGGAGCTGTGCACTGGCTTGATAATGGAATCTTCATCCAAATTGAGCTCCAAGGCCTCAGCTGCACTGCTAGGACTCAGCAAGGACTCATGAGAGTGCGACTCCTTAAAGCTCTGCATCAGCCGGGCCCTAGCAGGTGGGAGGTTCAGGAGAGCGGATCAGGGCCCCCACTCTTCTTATACCAGGGCTTGCATCATCAATCTGGCTCTAGCCTAGAGACCTGGGGAAAGGACCTCCTGAACCCCCTTCCCACACAGACATAGACAGAAAGAAACTAGCCTATCTCTGTGGAAGGATGTGAGGGATGTGAGAGAAACCAGAACCCTTAAAGAAGCCCCCTGGCCCCAATTCACATCTAAGGGATTGTAAGAACTGGGGATACCTAGGCCTATATCAATGTAGAAATGGGCCATGGCAGAAGAAAAAAAAAAAACAGGTGGGTCTGGGACACTTGTAGGTGGGACTTCCAGGTGACCTCCAAAATCCAGAGCCTCAACATAAGGAGGACAAAGTGGACGTAAAGAACCAGAAGTGCAAAGATGTCTGTTTGGGCCTGGCACACAGCTAGTACCTACAAAACATTTAATAATTCAAAGAAACAAACAAAAAAAAAAGAATGGCTGAATGAAGTAAAAGGACAAGCTTTAGCAAAATTAGGGTTTGTGGTAATTTGTTACAGAACCCAAGGAAACTAAGAGGAGAAGATTACAAGAGTCAGGAGAAAGCTGTGAGCAAAAAAGTGAGAATGAAGTGGGGACTGGGGCAGAAGAGCTAGGACAAACAGAAAAGAGGAAGACAAAGGTATGTGCAGAAATACAGAGGATGGGGGAAGATGAGGAGGGGGTAACTGAAGATGGATGTGCGAATAGAGTTGGGTGATAAGGGGAGGAAATACGGGGGAAAGCAGAAGATAAAGGGGGCTGAAGAACTTGGGGGTGGGGACACAAAACACGGAGATGCAGGATAGTGAGAACTATGAAGATGGCTAGAGGATGAAGAGTAGAGAGCAGCAGGAAAGCAGGAGGGGGAGCTTGGGTGTGGGAGCCTCCATGAAGCTATTTATAGCAGCCCCGTCATCTCCAGCTCCATTGCCGTCAGCACAATGCTCCCCCGGCCCCCCGCCCCCACCACCAGGAATACCATGCCCTCACCCCACCACCACCAGCCCCAAATCCAGCTCTGGTGACATGGGATGGGGCAGGGGAAGGTATGACTCACCTATCCCCACCTCCCTACCTGCCCAATCCTGGGGGTGGCCAGACATGCGGAAAAGGAGGACAGGGTTCTTCCTGGAGAGTGACTGGGTGAGGGGGAAGCCCAAAGAGGGACCCCAAGAAGCGGGCAACAGAAGCAGACATCAGATGTCCCTCAACCCCTGCCTTGGTGACACTGCACTCTGGACTTCTCTGAGGACTTCCTTCTCATCCATCAGTCCCTGGATTAACCCCACAGCTTCCCCTCCCAAGCCTTGCCAGCCTATCCACCTGTGCCAGCCTCCCCGATCACTGTCATGCTCTCAGCTGCCCTTTCCCTCTCACCCTTTAGTACCCATCAGCCCAGCCCCACTCAAACCTGCCGCCCTCCCCTCATACCCTCCCCCACTTACATCACATTGCTCCTCTTCTACCCCCACCCCTCCCCTGGATTCCCTCAGGGCTCCACCAAGCCTTCGAAGTCCCTCTGTACAGCATCTTCAATCCTTGGCTAGAGGCCCATCCTTCAATTGGCCAAAAGAGTCCTTCCTTGGCTTCAACTTCACTCTTTCCTGTCCCTTTGTCCTCTCCCTTTCCCTTACCCATAACATCCCACAGCCAGTCTGAGGCCTTCAACCTTGGTACTCAGAAAATCCCCATTCCTCAGTCCCCCTGTAGAGTCCCCTCTATAGAAACCAACTCATCCCTCCCACTCTAGCCCTGTACCGGTCATGGTCAGCACTTCGGAAGCGAGGCAGGATCTGGCGAAAGCTGCTGGTCCGGTCAAGTTTGGGTTGTGACTTCGTGCGTTTGATGGAGCTTTTTAGCCTCCGGCTCAGGAAGCCTTGCTGGGGGGCAGGAAATGGAGATAGGGGTGGGTTGGGGCAGAGTCACTTCTACCTACTCAGCCCTCAGCTGGTAGAGTCCCTGTCTGAAGGTGGGATGGGAGGAAAAGGGAAGTCTTTAGAAGGGAGGAATGGGGGATAAGAACCCTGCTTCCAGTTTGTCTCCCTTTGCTCCCACGGTTCGAGCACACACATACACACATACACACACACCAGCCTGGAGAAGATGGGAGAGCTGGTCTGATAAGCAGGGAGGGCAGAGCCAAGAAGGAGGAAACCAAAGCGATGGGAAGTCTCTGTCTCTCCCCCTCTCACTTCTGTCCCTTTTCTCAGAAGCCTGGGGCTCCAACTGGGACTGGAGTGGGGGACCCAGTTGAGCCACATTGGGCAGGCACCTTCACTCACCGAGGGCCGGAAGGGCGCAGCGGGGGCGGCCTCCATGCTGTACTGCTTTCCCCCTGGGACACTCTTCCTCCTCGAGCGACCCAAGTGGTATTCTGGAGAGAAGGAAAAGGCCAGAGGGAAACTGGGGAGGAGGTCGCTGTCAGTCCAGGTTTCTATGCCTGGCCCCAGCACGTTCAATCAACCACCTCCCTCTGTCCCTCACTCCAGCCTCACCTACCCCCCGGAAAGCAGCAGGAAGAGCAGCGGCGGGCGAGAGGCTGGCGGCGGGAAGAAGGGGACAAGGTACCCGAGCTGAAGCCCCCAGAGGGGGACGGTGTGGGAGGCCTTAGGCCCATGACTGAAGTTGGCAGTCAGCAGAGGGGCATGGCTGAGAGGGTCAGTAAGACCCGAATAATAAAGAACACGGATCCACAGAAGATAGGTCCTTGGTGCCCACCCCCCAGGAAGAGGCTAGCTGGGAGGGTGGGAGACGGAGTTGGGTTAAGGTCATTGCCCACAAGCAACCTTTCCTCTTCTCTCAGCTGGGCATTTCTTGTACCTGCTCCCCTTTTCCTGGAACCCCTGTCTGTCTGGAGGGCCAGGGCTGCCTCCCATGACCCCCTCCCTGGACTGGAGGGGCAAGTCTTGGGAGACCAGTGAGAGAAGAAGCCTGGGAAAGAAAATTCAAGCAAGGGCCAGGTAGGGGGGAGGGGAGAAGGGGGCCGGTTCCATTTGCACCGCAGTGGCAGGGACTCAGAAGGGAAGGAGGGTACAGGAAAAGAGAAGAATGCAAGGGAGTGGGGAAAATGGGCAGTGGGGGTTGGGGGACTCCCAAGTGAGGGTAGGGAGAAGAGGAGGAGGGGAGGTGAATGCGGATGAAGCTTGGGACTGCCAAGAGTCTAGAGGGGCAGCAGCTTGGAGGAGGGAAGCTGAGGCTCTGCTGGCAGGGAATTTAGGGGGGCAAGGGGCTAGAGAATGAAAGTGGGGGATGCCAAGCTCCGGCTCCAGCTCCAGAATGGCTGCCCAGGCCTGGGCTCCCTCCTCAGCCCCAGTCACCACTGCAGCCAATGGGGGGGCAGGTGCTGCATCAGGGGCGGGGCTACCATCTCCAGGGCAACAAGAAGCTACAGCCTGGAGGGGGTTGGACCGGAAGAGCTGCCAGTTAACCCTCTAGATTCCAGAGCAAGGAGGGCTAGCTACTTCTTCATGTCTGCTTCCAGAATTGCAAATTACCCTAGAATCGCACCCCAGGTTCCCTTTGCCTCTAGAGCTCAAGTATTAGGAGATCTGCACACACACAAAAATGTGGATCCCATGAAACAGGAGCCCTTGTCAGTCCCTCAACAATACATGTGTAAAGCACAGAAACATACATTGAGCTGTGGGGGGTACATGTATATAAGAACAACGATGCAAAACTAAATAGGGATCTAAGTGCTTAAAAGGTCTACAGCCAACTGTGAGCATAGGGGTGCTGCTGATCCATGTGTGGCCCAAGTTCCTTTGGCAACCATGTAGGCAGCACACTACAGAAATGGACATTTAACCCTGAGACACATACATGACCATGGTACATGCTTGAGTATACCATGATCCTGACCACATCAAGGTGTCTCCAAATCCCACAAGCACAAACATTCTTCATTCACATGAAAAGTACAACTACATCCACTCTTGTCTTAGGACAGCCCCTTCTTCCCCAGCCCTTCCCTGACTCTGAAGAGGCATCAGGTAGCAATCTGTAGCTACCAAGATAAAAATCAAGGAGTAAATGTGTTTATTATCCTTCTGTTATACACTCAAAAACAGAATGTAAGGGCTCAGAATATCTTTGTCCTAGGTCTCTGCAGTTCTCAGGTATGGCTCTCACTCTCATTCCAGGGAACCTAGTCCAGCCATTCTTTTGAGATGCAAGCTACTCTAATAAATGCATAAAGTCTTAACTTTAAATCCACCAAAATTTTGCACTGGAACTAAAGAATTAACAGAAAGAGAACTAATGTGCTATTTGGTTCACTTGGTTCTTGGAAATAACTTTACACATATGACCAGGAACTAAGATCCATGACCTCACACTTAAGTCACAGGTACATAGAGGCCACATACGCATATGCTTACAAAGACTCACTGCCACAAGAGTAAAAATAGCAGAAGCACACAGGAAAAGAACTGGTGCAGAGTGACAGAAATACATTTCATTCTGTTATTAGTGCTGCATGTAGTGACATGTATAGAAAGCATAGCACTCACCCATATAGATATACACAGCAAACCTGAGCCTCATAACATTGTGGTCCTGGGTCTTCATGTCCCATCCCTGCATGACATATACATGCATGCACACACATAACAGCCACCTACACAGACCTGTAACGCAGGCATTGTGCACACACCCACACATGTACACACCCTATATACACACACAATTGCTCTCACACACACACACACAGCAAGAGCTTTAACTCCTGCCTCTTCAACCTCTCAAATCTTAACCACCCACAGAACCTCCCCCTGCCTTGCAGTCCCCTAAACTCAGAACCTTTCTTTGGCCTTTCTTCCTTGTCACATCCAGCTGGCAGCTTTCATGGGGAGCCAGGGGAGGGAGGCTGGCAGACTAGGATGAGAAACAGAGTTGGACAGAGAGCAGAGAAATGGGGGGCCGGGGCAAAACTCTACCCTGGGGGCAAGAACCTCTAAAGATTGCCGCTACCGTGACAGCCCTCACTATGAGCCAGCCTCTAGAGGCTAAGTGGCCTCCCCTGATTCTTCAGGGCCTACCTGAACTGGTGCCATCTACCTTCCTACTTTATTCTCTCTAAGATCACTTTACCAAAAGGCCTGACTTCCCACATCCCCCAAATCTCCCAGGCCCCTTTTCCCACTGTGTCCACCAGTTACCCATCCTAAACTTTTATTCTCTCCTCTCTTCCAAATCTGCTCAACTGTCTCCAATGTTCACAATCTCCAGCTACTCTTTCTTCCTGGCTCTTTTCTCCTCTCCAAGCTTCTCTCATTCCTCCTCTCCTTCTTTCTCCACACTTTTCCTCTCTACCCTACTCTTCCCACTTTTCAGCTTTTCTTCCTCACTCCCTGATCAAGTGGGGCTCACCCTGCCTAGCCCAAAGGTATTTCATATACGGCATGATTCCAAAGAACATACACACCCCCACTTGCACACCACCCACATCCAGATTCATCCTGGACACCCATGCTAAAACTAACACAGATACCCAGGCCAATGATGGAACACACATGCAAAGGCACACACCTGCCACCAGGGACACAGAAAATCCTGCTCATGCAGCCACATACATCCCCACATACAGGAGACTGACGGGAGATGAGCCCCAGCTAAGGACATGCATGCTCAGGGTCAAAGGTGACATGTACCAGTATGACCACCCATTGCCCCACAAGCCAGTGGCCAGTCCAGCAGCTCCCTAGACAGGAAGGGGGCAGAAGCAGGATAAGACAGGGCAGGTTTGCTCCACTTGGCTGGATGCACATGTGTGCAAGAGTAACTGGGCCCCCGTGTGCAAATGGCACCGACACACAGGGGACACGAATATGAACAGGAACACAAACGCGGACACAGGCGCTGCCGCCTCCACAGAGCGGAGCTCCAAGACCATCCCACACCGGCCGCCCACGCGTACTTGAGACCCTGACCCCCACGCGCCGAGATCGGTCCCTGAACCTCCCAACGCCCCCACGGACCTCAGCTGCCCCCTCTCCAGTTACCATAACTCCCCCCACTCGGAAGATGCAGCGAGAACATGCGAAGGGAGCAGCTGCAGCCGCCGCGGCGGCTTCCCCACCCCCTCCCCGATCCCACGCACACGCGCGCCCTCGCCCCCGTGCATCCCCCACGCGCGCTTCCTGTCCGCCCGGCCCCGCCCTTACCTTGCACCGCCCCCAGGGGGGGGTCGGAGGCGGGTGTCCCAGGTGGGGGAGGGGCCCCCCCCTGCGCGGGGGAGGGGCGGGGTGCGGCGGGAGAGGGGGCGGCGCGGCCCTGCTCGCACGCCCGGCGCTATGAGGGCGGCGGCGGGGCCCGGGACAGCCCGGACGGCCGCGCGGTGACGGCCGCGGGAACGGCTCTTTCCGCCGCCGCTCCCGCCGCTGCAGCCGTTGCCCGGGCCCCGCCGCCGTTGCTAGGCGACCGCTGCTGCCGTGGCCGCCTCTGTCACGAGCCCCGTCGCCCGGAGACAGCGAGAGAGAGGCGCGGGAGGGGGGCGAGGGGACCCCCGAAACCAACCAGGCCTCCCACTATCCCCTCCAAGCAGAACCCCCACCTCCAAACCGCGGAGGGAACGAGGGGCGGCGGCTCCACCCAGCAGAGGAGGAGCCCTGGATTCCAATGCCCCTCAAAGGTCCGGCGACCTCTCTCCTGGGCTCGAGCATCCAAAGCCTCAGCACACCCTTCGCAGGCCCGGGCTCCCAGACCCCTATGTCCTCTGCACATCCTCCATGCCCTTAACACATTCCCCATCCCCCCGGAAAACCGCAAACGTTCACCAGCTATCAACTCTTTCACTACCCCCCCCCCCCCCCCCCGCCAGATATATATACCCCTGGACCCCGGAATCCCAGCCCTTATTTAACCCCAACTCAACCACCTCTACATACCATCCCCAACTCCAAACATACATGGATACCTCAGAGTCCCCAGATACTCAGGACTCAGGGTAAAGAGAAAGATGGGGAATATGTGAGCAGAGAAACCAACCACTGGACATAGGAAAAACATGTTCCATGAGCACGTGACCATTGTGGCCTGGACACACAGGTGTTCACACTTGCATACAGACTTGTCCCAGACACAGGCATGACATACACAGATGTAACAGACATCACACACATTCTCTGTACACTATCCACCACCACCTAGCTTTGCCTTACAGAAATATACTACCCACACACACCCATGGTCAGAGGTTTCCATGACAATGACACATTTCTGGCCATCCAGCCATCCAGGGTCTCAGAGGCTGGCCCCCAAGAGCAATGAGGCCTGGGCCTATCAGAAGAGGGCTGAAGGGGAGCCAAGAGATAGACTGGCCACTAGCTTTCTCTAAAGAAGAGAAAGTGGAAGCCAGAATCCCTGAGGGGAGGGAAGCTGGTGGAAAAAAAGGAGTCACCAGGGGTGATAGGTTGGAGAAGATGGAGGACCTGAATCCTTGGTCCTGGAACAGGAATGAGTGGTAGGGGGCAGTGACAAGGGGGTTTCAGGGGCGGGGCTGAGGGTGTCTTTCTGCACTTTGGCTGCAAATCTGTGTTCTCTGCCTTCATCTCCCCTCACTGTTCCCATGGAAACCTTTTAAGTGAACTTCTCAGGAAGACAAAAATCTTTTTTTAAATGACTAAAGAGGGGGGGTGGAAGGGGGCAGAAAGAAGGAGGGAGGGGAAGAGACAGATGGAGGAAGAGAGGGAGTTGGAGACAGACTGAGCAGATAGCTCTACAGATAGACAGAAATGAGATGAGATGGGTGGGGGTCTGATGAAGTTCTACCTGGAGCAGAGCAGAGAGACAGAGGAGAAAATAAGAGAAATAGGGAGGAAAGA
>PVIW01010982.1:0-40535 GCA_004026585.1 Noctilio leporinus | reverse complement strand
CAAAACTAACAACAAGCAAAACAGAACCAAGTGTATGAATACAAGGAATAGGCCTGCAGTGGTCAGGGGGAAAGGGGTTGGGGGGAGGGGGGAGGCAGAGGCAAAGAAGGGGAGCAGCTTAGACAAGAACCTAGTATAAAGGAACCATGGACATGGACAACAGGTGGGATTGACTTTGTGGGGAAAGGGTGGGTGGGGAGGGGGACAGAGGGGAGTAAAAAAGAGATGGATGTAATACAACAACAATAAAATTAAAAAAAAAAAAAAAGGTAATGTTAACTTACCAATGATACTGCAAAATAATTGCAAGATGCATATACTTTGGAAAGAGAACAATTTGATATTAAAACAAAGAATGCATTCTACCAGCTTAATGCTTTTAAGCAAGCATTTTTTTAATTAAATTTATAAGTTAACAAAATACATGTAAAATGTACATTGAGAGAAAGTGTGTATGGTTCCTATGGGTTTTTTGGAGTCTTTTTTACCTTAAAAATTAATAAAAAGTATCTAATGCAAGATTTTAATAGTATATCTCTATTTTTACTTCTCAATACAGAGTAATTTTGTATTTTCTTTTATAAATTAAGTTTAAGATTGCAGACATACTAATTTTCTAAGTTTAAGTGCATTCTCAATATACATACAGGTACTATCTAATTCTAGATCTAAGAAACCTGAAGTATGGAAGACTGAGGTTGATTAGTTGCCCCAGGGTCTTACAGAAGTTAAATATTGGAGCTGAGAATTGTACCCAGGTGGTCTGGCCCCTGAATATCTATGCTCAACGCTATTCTATTAATAAGAGAAGAAAAGAAAGGGGAGGAGAGGAGAGGAGAGGAGAGGAGAGGGGAGGGGAAGGGAGGGGAGGGGAGGAGACAGGAGGGGAGGGGAGGGGGGGAGAAGGAAAGGGTGGAGAGGGAAGGGAAAAGAAAGGGAAAAAGAGAAAAAAAGGAAAACCTTTTTCTTAGCTTTCTCTTTTCCTCTTAGGTTCAGGCCTTCTGACCACTTAGCCGAAATTGAGAAACGTCTGTTTAGTCAATGGTGCAAAAAAAATTGTACTTCATATCTTCTTAGAAATAATGTTTAATTATTAAAGTGGGTCCTTTAATCTTACATTTCTATATGAATCACATTGCACATTTTTTTTATTTTCACATGAAAAATCATTGCATGTGTTTCACATAATATCCAATGATACCATAAAGAATATTATGAAGAGTAAAATAATTGCATATGTTTTAAAATAGCAATAGAAAGAAATATGACAATCATTATATGGGATATTGCATTTAGCAGTTCTCTGATAATCAACTTAGAAACTTGCATCATTGTTATAAAAGAATATCTACGGTAAGTCAAAACAAGTCCATATCAATTTTGAAATAATTTTAATGTAATTATCAATATCAAGACATGAGAGTTGATTTGTTCCAGCATCTTCACCTTCTTCCCCTCTTTACACTGCTAAACTGCTAAGCCCAATGTGTGCTAAATGGTCAATTTTCTATGACTGATAAGTGATCAAAGTCCTGCTATTTCCAGGCAACTTTCCTCCTCTTCATAATTTAAAGAGTAATTTTAATATAAAAATATACACACGTGTGTGTGTATCTATATTTTTTAATTTTAGGTTTTTCAAACCCTTTGCTCATTGAATTTTATTTTAAAAGCACTATGGTGTTAAATTTATTACATATTAAAGGAAGGACTAAACAATTGCTGCTGTCCTCAAAAAGCAAAGTCATCAAGAAAGACTTCTCTCAGAAAATCTTCCAGAAAGGGTGATGACATGATGTGCCTAATGAGGATCATCTATACAATTTCTTAGTACTATTCCAAGTTTAAATCAGAGTTTCCATCAGTTTCATTTAAGCTATTAAAAAATGTATACAGTAAAGATACAGAGCATGAATATGAATGTGATAGGGAAAGGATTTATTAATGCTTTACATTCTCCACCTACATCTCTTCCTTCCATTAGGCCTGCCTTTTTCATACACACACCTGCAGACATGCCCAACCATAAGCATTGAGAACTCAAAGGTTATGCTTACCTTTCCCAACTCTTTATCCTATTTTTCTTTCAAATGGATTTTCTCCTGGTTCTCAGGCTTTTGTTCCACAGAAACTGGAGGAATGGAGGAAATCTGGGAATGCAAGACTGAGACCAGGGATTTGGGGTAACAGAGTAGGAAGATAAGATTTAAGGTAGTTATAAAGACAGAATCTCCCAGGCAACTAGAAGATGTGGAAAATTTGGAAAGAAGATGACACTATGTTTTGTATAAGTGTCACTGAGGGACATGAATCAGTGCCTCCCAACAATGCCTTTTAAAGGCCCAGTATTAATGACCGCACTGCATTTTTATGACTTATTTTTTTAGATGTTTTATTTTGTTGGACATTTTAAACATTTTATAAGGAGGCTAGATTTTTATTTTATATATACACATAGACAAATATATTTTTCACCCAGACAAATATGGGATACTAGTTTGTAAATTGATTTTAAAATCTTACATTATTCTTAAAACATATCAACATGACTTTAATATGAAGGTAGTAAATATATTTTTATGTTGAATATATCTTTTTCTAAATTACATCACAACATTCTTAAATTCAAATTTTAAATAAATAATATTTTTCATAGCATTAACAACTATAACACTTGATCTCAAAAGAAAATATTTACACATGAATATTAATAAAATAGTGAATAAATAAACTTTTTATTTTAACTTTGATTTATCTGGTAAAAATATCTATAAACATTTTTCTAATTTTGTTCTCTACTAGAAATATAAAAATTATTATTGAAAGACATTTTTTGAGGAATAAAATCAGTTCTTTTTAGGTATTTTTATTTCCAAAGTCTCTCCTCTCAACCTCTACTTAATTATTGATTTGTAACCCCACAGTACACAAAAATATGAATAGACTCATGCAGACTAAAGAGGTGTTAGCCACATTCCCCATCTTTTTGTGTATTAACACCAATCAGTGACAGATATATAGAACTAAAAACAATACAGGCCTACCCTATAGTTTATTTGAATACAACCTATATGTCTATTGGTGTATTGAGGAGGGAATGTAAATTTCATTAAATTTAGTCAAAGGCATTTTCTCAGAACTAATTGTATGCAAAGTAGACAGTGGATGTGTGTAGGGGGTAGGGTTGGTAAGCAGGAGAGATGGCTAAATGACTATTGTCCAAGAATCAGAAAGCATGTGATTAGAGTGAAAAGATTTAGCGTGCAAAATGCACCCTATATTGTAATGCAAAATATTCAAATAAATCTACATCAGCAACATGTCTAAATCTGTAGCCTGCCAAAACTCAACAGAAGTAGTTAAGAAATATAAATGTAATAAAACTCTTCAAAATCTCTGGAAATTTAGAAAGGTTACTCTTGACTACCAAAAATTAGAAGAAATTCATAGCCTTATAAACTGTGTTGATTGACTTTTAGACAAAGAGGATATATATGTGGCTAAATTGAACTTTGATCATTCAAAGCACTGTCAAGGAAAATAAGCAGGGAATTTATTGAAAGAAATTTACTAAAATCCTCAGATTTCTTCAAGTAAGGATGGGCCATGTTGCAATAAAGAATTGGAAAATGGAAAGTTAGTATGAATAAGAAGCATTCCTGGGTATTAAAACAAAGGAATAGGGTTGTTCCAGTTTATTTTAGGTGGCAGTAGGGTCAACAAACAAAAGGAACAAAGAAAATTTGTGCACCCAGATGTCAAAATGCTCTTTTAAAGGTGAGTAAACAAGATTTTTCAAAATAATGGGAGAAATGCAGAGGAAGTTACAGCTTGAAACAATGTGCAAAAGTAAACAGAAAATACATATTTTCACAAACACCTGCAATATGCTTTATAAGAATATATGACTTTTAACACACACACACACAAAGATGCAAGTAAGAGAATATAGTATAAAATTTTTAAATCAGCTTTTTGAATAGGGAGGCAAATATATATATATAGGTAAAATAAATATTGTAAAATAGCTACACAAAAATAATATCAGAATTAGCAAAATTCAACAGAAATAGGAAAATCCATACTGCAAAAAATTGTATTTCAACACCAAGGTGTCTTACTATTTCATGGTAAATAGGTTTTCTTACTCAAAAAATATAAAAAGACACATTTTCTTTTATAATGTTAAGTAAAAATCAGAAGTTTTATGTGTGTGTGTGTATATATGTGCACATACATGTATATACATATCTGGGTATTTACCCATATTCCTAATATTGTATTGTAAATGTAAAAAGGTTACTATAATACCTAGATCTTTTATAAATTGATTTTTTTAATTTTCTAAAATAAAGTTATTTATTTTTATTACCAGAAATATGTATTTTAAATATACATAATTTAAATTTTTTGAAATATATTCTGAGAGTAAATATTTTTCCTTTTTAATTTTTTTAAATTTTATTTTTTAATATATTTTACTTATTTTGCTATTACAGTTATCCCAATTTTCCCTTCTTTGCCCCCCTTCACCCAGTACCCCATTTCCTCTAACAATGCCCACTTAGTTCATGTCCATGTGTCATGCATATAAGTTCTTTGGCTTCTCCATTTCCTTTATTCTTCTTAACATCACCCTATCTATTCTATAACCACCAATGTGTACTTTTTTTTTTCCTTTCACATCCAGACAATTCACCATTTAATTACTGCCTTCTGTCAGCTTCTCAAATCATATTAATACAAAGTTTTCTTTTCATTATTTCAAAATGCCTACATTAATTCATTTGTTTAAAGAAGTACTCTTTTAAGTAATATGAATTGCAATATTACCAAACACATGCAAAAATACATTTACACCCATACATATTTTTCCACATATTAAAAGTACATACTAGATTTTGAAGAGTTAATACAAAAAAATTTTAATAAGCCAATAGCTTATATAATTATTACATGTTAAATGATAGTAGTTTTAGATATATTATAGCAAATTAAGCAGACTTTTTTTCTTCTTTAATACTTATTTTACTCTGGAATGCTATTTTTGTGAAATATATCACAGAAGCAGTGTATGCAGAACTCACTTTCGTGAAAGTTGTCCTAGAGACAGTGCCAAACCCCTAGTAAAAAATGAATTTGGTTTTTGAGCCAGATCCTCCCACCTCCAATAATATAACTCTATTTTAAGCTACTGGAACTCAAACTCATTCTTTTTGGAATTTTCCATCTTAAATAGTAGATTCATTTATTTAGTTATTTATTTAGATTGTGCACAGGTCTTACTTCTTTCAATACCCTCTCTTTTTTCCTCTACATGTGTTTTACAAGTTGAAGCCTTCCGAAATAATGGCACTTGCAATGCTCAGCTGGTCCCCAGAGTAGAAATTATTATGTCTACTAAGTTGAGGTAAAAAATAAAAATTCCTAGGATATAAATAATTTTGTAGAATAGTATTTTAGCTATTTTTTGAACTTGTAGTTGACTTCCTACGTGGTCTTAAACTAACCCCTGAACTATTTGAAAGGAATCTCATCTAATTTACATGCTAATATGAGAATATATATTGTCTATGTACACGAGTCATATAGTTTAGTAGTTTGTAACTTCCATCCAAATTGATCTTCATTCTCAGCATCTTTTCTAACCTAAAGGTTGACTGATTTCACAACACACATATGTCCAGTTGGTTGCTATTTAAACATAAATTGCTAACAAAATCTACATATTACATACCCACAAATAATCACATATTTTGTAACAGTGAAGAAAGATACCATGTCTTCTATGTAATATACATCCACATTTTCTTAACTTCTTCCTTTGTTTCATTCGGTTTTGCTGAGTTATTGCAAGTAACATGATTTTCCCACATTGTGAAATAATTACAATCTAAGAAAACCTGCAGTAATGCAGATACAAGTAATATACAAAATTATACCTTATTTAGTAAAATCTGTTTCTAACAAGATCATTTGAAAGCATTCATAAGTTATAAAGTTGGTTCTTATCCATTCAGCTGTCCTATGTCTTTTGATTGGTGCATTTAATCAATTTACTTTTGTACCTGTGTTCCTGTCTGTCTCTGTTTCTTCATCTTCTTAAAGCAGACCTTTTTGCATCTCTTGCAATGCTGGTCTAGTGGAGGTGTATTCTTTTAGCATTCTTTTGTCTGGGAAGTTCCTTATTTCACCTTCCATTTTGAATGACAGTCTTGCTGGGTAGAGTATTCTCGGTTACAGGCCTTTGTTTTTCATTGCTTGAAATATTTTTTGCCATTCCTTTCTGGCTTGTTGTGTTTCTGTTGAGAAATCAGCTGATAACCTTATGGGAGCCCTCTTGTATGTTATTAGCTATTTCTCTCTTGCTGCTTTTAGGATTCTCTCCTTGTCTTTGGAATTTGCCATTTTCATTATGATGGGTCTTGGAGTGGGCCTATTTGGCTTCATCTTCCTTGGGACCCTCTGTGCTTCCTAAGTTTGCATGACTTTTTATCTCCTCAAGTTAAGGATGTTTTCTGTCATTAGTTTTTCAAACAGGTTTTCTATCCCTTGCTCCTCTTCTCCTTCTGATATCTCTATGATACAGATGTATTACATTTCTTGTTGCCCTGAAGCTCTCTTAAAACCTCCTCATTCTTTTTTATTCTTTTTTTAATTTTGTTGCACTGACTGGGAATTTTTTTCTACATTGACCTCCAGATAGATGATCCTCTGCTTTCTCTAGCCTGCTTTTGATTCCTTCTACTGTGTTTTTCAATTCAGAAATGGTACTTACTTCCTCCTGGCTCTTATTGATGTTTTCTATGCCCTTTTTAATGCTGGTGTAGCTCTCAGTAAGTTCCTTGTAGATTCCTTGGAGTTCTTTGTAGTTCCCTGGAGTTGTAGTTGTTTTTTTTTTGTTTGTTTGTTTGTTTTTTGTTTTTTTTTTAAACTTGCTGAGCTCATTGAGTTTCTCTATCATCATTATTTTTAATTCCATGTCTGATAGGGTGCTTGTCTCTATTTCATTTTGCACTCTTCCTGGGGGCTCCTCCTTTCCATTTGCTAAGGGAATTTATTTCTTTGTCTCCCCATTTTAGGTGACTTGTTTGTTTCTGCTTCTTGGATTGGTCTGCTTTCACTTGCTGTCTTAGTGGTGTCATCTTCTGTGGTGTAGAAGTGCACTTTTTTTAGTTCCTGGTTCTGGGCTTGGTGACATCAGCTAGTGATCCAGCCTGGGCCTAATCAGCCAGGTGGAGACTACCAGAGATCCACTTTCTTTGTCTCCTTTAGTTGTTAATCCAATCAGTCTGTTATCTGGGTCAGTTTTAGGCACCTCTGGGCGGGGCAGATAAATTCAGTTGTTAATCCAATCAACCTGTGATCTGAGGTCAGATTTAGGCACTGCTGGGTGAGGCAAATTAATTCCTGTGGGTGGGACTGTGGCTTCCCCTCAGGCTCCCGCCCTTTGGAGAAGAGGGGTCTGCTGGCTGTATCGGGGATGGGTCAGCCCTGGACTCACAGGCTGCTCCCTCAACTCTCCCCCTAAAGCCACTGACCCAGACTTTCCCCAAGCTTCTCTTGTCCACTGTGCCCTTTCTCTGCTGGAGCCCATGGTAAGTGGTGCCACTGTATTTTTGTGTGTGGTCCCTTTAAGAACTCTGTCTCTCTATCAAGCCTGCTAAACCTGGTGGCTTTTTGCTTTTCACAAATGGGTGCGCTTTTATTCTCAGCTGTTTTTCTATAGGCTAGGAAGCCCAGTTAGGGGCTCAGATCCCACCCTTCTCAGGTGGAGCACCGGGCTGCTGAGATGTTTCTCCATCCCTTCAGCTGCTGCCAGTGGGAACCCCTCCAGCCTCTGGGGTCTCTGCATTTCCTACTGGTCACGTTGTGATGAATCGGCTCTTCTGTTCTGTCCCTGGTAATAAGACTTCTCTCCAGGTGGTGTTCTGTTGGTTATTCTGGATGATTTTTCCCCAATTAAGTTGTAATTCCAATTTGGTGTTGGGAGGAAATGGTGTAACTCTACTTACTCCACCATCTTGGTTCTCCAGTATTCTTTCATTTTTAAAGTGTCTCCTTTGCTTTCTGTAGACTCTATACAGAATTTACAAAAAACCTAAATCAAGTAATCACTTACTACATGAAAATTTTTATAACACTCTAAGTGGAGTTTCATTATACTTTTTCTATTTTTCATCTTACCTGAGGCCCAGCTGTATTATATTAAAGTTTAGAAAAGGTTTTTGTATCTTTTTAAATATATCCAGATCATCCACCCTTCTGTAATTAAACTAGTAAATATTCATTTTGAAAATTGTGTCTCTCTTGACAATAATTGTTTTCATTCATAAAGGATAAACTAATAATAGTGCCAGAAATATAGTTCAAGAAAGTTCAAGTATGTGGTTTTTAAATGTTTTGCACAGGCATATTATTTTTCTAAATTTAGTCAAATGACTCAGGATTGTACTCCAGGACTAACCTTTAAAAAATTAAAAGGTACATTTGTATCAAATTGAGTGGCCCACTAAAACTTTAGGTTTTAATAATTCAACTTGAAAAGATTTTAAAGTATAAAACATAGCTTATACTGTGAGTACATAAACAGTTGAACTTTTAAAAATATATATATATATATTTTAACACTAAGATTTAGCATATTTAAATCTTATAGAGATATATATCTGCACCCTATTGATTTTGCATTATGGATATTTTATTAGCACATACAAAAAATAGGGTATAATTTATATCAATCACTCTGCATTCCCTCAATTAAAGCCTATGATTTGCAAGTATAGACTGAGAATTGTACAACCCACGAAAATACTGAGTGCATAATGTTAAATTGTATCCTTATAACAACTTGATGACTAAATGGTTTCAAATCTGATAGTCATTTCAGTTCAAACTACGAAAGTATGCTCTGTCATATTAACTAAGTAACAAAAATATTACATTTATTTTAAATTGTAGGGTTTTTAATTTTTATTTTTATTGTACTTTTTTTATTACCATTTAGTTTCCTTATTCCTAACCACCACACTATTGTTGATGTCCATGAGTCCGTTTTTTCCTTTTTGCTCAATCCTTTCACATCCTAACCTGCCTCCCACCAACTCAGCTGTCATCCTGCTCTCCACCTAGGAGTCTGTCTCTGTTTGCTTGCTAATTCTGTTTGTTCACTAGATTCCACATATGAGTGAAATCACATTGTATTTGTCTTTGACTGACTTATTTCATTTAGCATAATGTTCTCCAGGTCCATCCATACTATTACAAATGTAAAACTTTCTTCCTTTCTATGGCTGAGAAGTATTCCATTGTGTAAATGTCCTATAGTTGTTTTATTTACTTATCTATCGATGGATACTTAGGCTGCTCCCATATCTTAGTAATTGTAAATAATGCTGCAATGAGCATAGGGGTGCTTTTGAATTAGTATTTTGAGTTCCTTCAGATATATTCCCAGGAGTGGGATCACTAGGTGAAAAAGCAGATCCATTTTCAATTTTTGGAGGTATTTCCGTACTGCTTTCCATAGTGGCTGCATCATTCTACATTCCCACCAACAGTGCAAAAGGGTTTTCTTCTCTTTACATCCTCATCAGCACTTGTTGTTTGTTGATTTATTAATGATAGCATTTTTGACAGGTGTGAGGTGATATCTCATTGTGGTTTTAATTTGCATTTCTCTGATGATTAATGATGTTGAGCATCATTTCATATCTATGAAAATATCTATGGTCTCTTGTCCATCTGTATGTCCTCTAGAAAGAAAGCATGCACAATAGGCTAAAGATAGTTTATTCAATATGTGGTACTGGGGAAATTGGACAAATACATGTGGAAAAATGAAACTAGACCACCTCCTTACACTGCATAAAAGAATAAATTCAAAATGAATTAAAGAGTTACATGGTAGACAAAAACATAAAGTTGTAGAGGAAAACATAGGCAGCAAAATCTTGTAAATTTTTAGTAGGAATATTTTAATGGATACATCTCCCCAGGCAAGAAAAACAAAAGATAAAATAAACAAATGTGGCTACATCAAACTAAAAAGTTTTACACATCAAAAGAATACATGAACTAAATAAAAAGATACCCCAAAGAATGGGATAACATATTCACAGATACATCTGATAAGGGGTTAATATCCAAAATTTATAAAGAACTTACAAAACTCAACATCAAAAAATAAACAAATAACCCAATTTTTAAAAATGGGCATAGGACCTGAATAGACACTTATCTAAGTTTTAGGTTTGTAAGATCTTAAAAGTAAGATCTTACTTTTAAGTCTGAATTAGTACTATAAAGATGCAATGGACAACAAGTGGGATTGACTTTGGGGGGTAGTGGGGAAGGGGACAGAGGGGAGTAAAAAGGGGACGGATGTAATATGACAACAACAACAACAATATATGTATATATACATCCATATACATATATAAACATAACAACAACAACAAAAAAAAATGCAGCTGTCTTTTGGCCAAGGTGGCAGCATAGTTAAATGTGGTACTCACATCCTCCGACAACCACATCATAATTGCAACTAAACTACAGAACAACCATCATTCAAAACTACCTGAAGTCTAACTAAATGAAAGTCCTACACCTAGGATTTACAGAAGAAGCCATATGAAGACTGGTAAGAGGGGCAAACACATAAAATGTGCTGTTTTCACATCAACATGTTTCAGAAATAATCAGGATGGATATCTTGGCTGCAGAGGTGCTCCGTGAAGAGTGAAATGTCTCTATACCAGGCCCCCATCCCAGGTTCCAGGGTTGGGAAGAAAAGTCCCCATAACTTCTGGTTATAAAAACCAGCAGGGATGTGGCTGAATGAGATGAAAACTTCTGGAGTTCCAGAGAGGTCCTCTTAAAGGGCCCAGGCTCAGAATTATTTGGATTCATTTTCAGAGCTCCAGCGTTGGGTCAGAAGCTCGAAAGGCACCAGGGACATATAGAGAAACTGAATTGTTAGACATCAGAGCAAAAGCTGGAACGGCAGCTTTCTGCCAAACAAAAATGCTACAGGAAATCATTGTGCCTTTCCCAAGATCCCCTCAACCATAGAGACAGCAGTTGGGTACAATGTCCGAGTCCCTGTCAACCTGACTCACACACTATTTACCCTCTCCTGGCGATTCCCTGAGACCCTACCCCACCCAAGTTGCAGGTTCACCTACGTTGTTTCCAGTCATTTTTCATACAAATGACCTGTCTCAGCTCATGCTTCAGGTTTCATTAAAATCTCTCAAACAAGCAGTATATGGCCCCAGTGTGCCTGTACCTCTTGCTAAGTAGCCCCAGTCGAAGCAGTAGCAACAGCCAGCCTTAATTTACAGCTTGGCCTCATCTGGGCACCTCCAAACCTAGCACAAATTTCATCTGCAGATTGCTTTGTAGCTCTTGGCTGTGGGCAGAACACAGGTGACAGCTGACTTTGTCCAGCCCTCCTAGGAAGCCTGAGCTAGTGTACCCAGTGGACAGCTTCAGACCATGATAAAGCACCACCCAACCACTTCCACAGGTGATACACTCAAGAAGCAACTCAGTGGACACCAGAGGCCTGCTGGAGTAAGTCCTGCTCTATAAGGTGGGCCCCTGCACAGCTGATCCTTTATGGTAGTTGAAGCCAGTCAGTGGGGAGGGGGTGTTAAACTACTCAAATTGATATGCTAACAGCAATCAAGACTCAACTATAATAGGAGAGTATTCACAGCCCATACATATTGGGGGCATAACTGCAGGGCCCAACTTAGAGAATCAGGGAGGTTGTACCCCTGGACATCTACTATATAAGGCCAATTTACCAAGCCAGGGAGACCTAGCAGCTCTACCTAATATAGAGAAACAAACACAAGGAGGCTGCCAAAATGAGGAGACAAAGAAACAAGTGCCACATAACACAACAAACAAAACTTCAGAAAAAGAACCAAACAAAATGAAGATGAGCACTCTACTAAATGTAGGCTGTAAAACACTGGTTACAAAGATGCTCAATAAACTTAGTGCAAACTTCAACATAAAAATAGACATGGAAACCATAAAAAGTTACCAGTTATCAACCAAGTACAATAACTAAAATAAAGAATAATCTACAGGGAATCAACAGTAGATAAAGCTGAGAATCAAATCAGTGATTAGGAATATAAGTACTTTAAAAACATCCAATTAGAACAGAGAAAATTTGAAAAGAATTAAAAAAGTTAAAATAGTGTAAGGAGCTTCCAGGAGAACTTTAAATATCCCAATATTCCCATCATAGGGGTACTATCAGGAGATGAGGCAGAGAAAAAAAAAATTGAAAACTTATTTGAAAAAAAAAAAAAAAGAAAGAAAGAAATGACGGAAAACCTACCTAATCTGGCGAAAGAAACAGACATACAAGTTTGGAAAGCACAGAGAGTCCCAAACAAGATGAACCCAAAGAAACCAATATGAAGATACACCACAGTTAAAATGCCAAAAGTTCAATGAGCGAATCTAAAGAGCAGTAAGAAAAGCAGTTACTTACCTAAAAGAGAGCTTTCATAAGACTGTCAACTGATTTCTCAACAGAAATGTTGCAGGCCAAAAGAGATTGGCAAGAAGTATTCAAAGTGATGGAAAACAAGGATCAAGAACCAAATTATCCACCAAAGCTATCACTTAGAATGGAAGGACATATAAAGAGCTTCCCAGAACAGAGAAGGGTAAAGGGAGTTCATCACCAAAAGAAAATAAAAGCAGTGTTACATGAAATGTTAAAGGGTCTTTCTGAAGAAGAAGAACAACAAGAACAAGAAGAACAAGAACAAGAAGATCATGAAGAAAAGGAGAGAGAAGAAAGAGGAGGAGGACAAGGAGGTGGAGAAAGGGAGGAAGAGGAGGGGAAAATAAGGAGGAGGATGACAAAAAGAAGAGAAATAAATAAAAATATGAAAAACAAATGACAATAAATATATATCTATGAACAATGGAGTCTAAAATCAAAATAAAGAATCAGAACTGAAACAGATTCATAGATACAGAGAATGCTTTAATGGTTGTGAAATAGGATGGGAACTGGTAGGATGGGTGAAAAAGGTGAATGGATTAAGAGCACAAATTTTTTGATACAGAATAGCCATGGGGATATAAAGTACAGCATACGGCATACAGTCCATAATATTCTAATAATTGTATGTTGTCAGAGGGGTACGAGATTTAGAGGCATAAACAATTGGTAAGTTATATAATGTCAAATACCTGGGTTGTCCACCTGAAACTAATAGAATATTATATTTTAAAAATGGCCCTGGCTGGTAAGACAGTGGATAAGGCGTCAGCCTGAGAGCCCAACAGTCACTGGTTTGATTCCCCAGCCAGGGCACATAACCAGGTTGCAAGCCAGGTCTTCAGCCAGGTCAGTGACTGGAGGCAGGTAAAAGGCAACCATACATTGATCTTTCTCTCCCTCTCTGCCTCTCTCTGTTCCCCTCTGAAAATAATAAATAAAATCTTTTAAAAATGTTTTTAAAAAATAAATAAAATTAAAAATGCAGTTGTTAACATGAAAATCATGATTTTTTGATACACAGAAAGAAAGAGAGGGGGTTGTGGAGAGGAAAAGGAGAGAGGTTTGTTTCCCTTTGTGGTTAGTCTCTATTGTATTACTTTATACTATTTTATATTGAAAATGGAAATCACTTAAGGAGCGATGATGCTGCAACAGAGAATGTTTGTGGGTTATTGTTCCCCCTTTTGGACTTTTCAAGCATTTTTCTGATATGATTCTTCTCCATGGTAGAGAATTCCTGAGATAAGGAGCTTACTTTATTCCTATTATAAGTGCCAATTTCCTGAGTGGTTTTAGTGGTTTGAACATTTGTAACGAAAGAGAAACCACCAACATGTATCATATAGACCACCAAGAGCCCTCAGGCTCAAGTGGCTTTGTTTTAGTCACCTTCAACCTCAGTTTTCTGAAAATACAGTTTTTTTTAATTTTCATGTCATTAACAGGAACTTCCAATCTTCCTATCTGATTTTATTTTCCTACTTTTAATGTCTATGTATAAAGAGCAAACTCTAAAACACTAAAATAGGGAACCAAATATTTTAAGTTGAATAATGTTAACAGCCCTATCATCAGGCAAGTCTGGCAAAAAGAGTTATTCTTATTAAAATTTGTTATGGAAGACAATGTGGTTTGAAATTTATGATTGTGGATTCATATGCCAAATTGCCTAGGTTCAAATCCCTTTTTTTCTGTTTGCTAATCTATGTAAATAATTTGGATTCTCTAAATAGTATAATTCCTTCACTTCTTTTTATATATAATTTCCTTCCCTGTAAAATGAGGATAATAATAAATGTCCATTAGACTCCTTTCCTGTAATAAGTTTATTATGGTAGCTCCCTCACAAAATTAGTGTGAGGAGTAGCATATGCAAAGCACTAGTAAGTGGTAAGCAGTTGAGAGTTGATTTTTGCTATTATGAGGAATATGGGCAAACTGAACCCATATTAACTTTCCTTGCTAGATATTTTATCCTTTTTAAAAAAGATTTCATTTATTTTTAGAGAGAGTGGAAGAAAGAGAGAATGAGGAGGAGAGAAACATCAGTATGTGGTTGCCTCTTACATGCCCCCAGCTAGGGACCTAGCCCACAACCCAGGTATGTGCCCTGATTGGGAATCAAACCAGCAACCATTCACTTCACATTCCAGTGCTCAATCCACTGAGCTACACCAGCCAAGGCACTAGATATTTTATCTTTTATTGCTACTCTGTTAAGTGTTCAAAGTTCTAAATTTTGAGGTGACTGCCAAAACCACATCTCTGCTTTGAAACTACTCCCACTAATGGGACTCTATTTGCAACATCTTCTGGGTTGACTATAGCTGATTATATCAGAAGGGGAAAGCTGATCTATGGGTAAACAAAACATCCTCTTGTTTCTCCCATATTATCTTCCAAGGATAACCAATAATGAGATTCAGAAAACAGTCTGAAAAAAGGTAAGTTGGGGATTGCTTAGGTCATGTAGATTGGGGGCAGGCAAATCTATTCAGCCAGGAGTTAGCAGAAATAATTGACCACAAAGAGAAAGAAGAAGAGAGAGCCTGAAAGATGAGAAAATGAAGGCCAAGCAGTCATCAAGAGGTATGTCTCACCTCCTGACTTTACCTCCTGCCTCCAGTTAAGCCTATAATAAGGTCGGCTAAAATGTGTCTTCTCTACTTGTGCAAATAAAGAGATGCTCAGTCGAATAAATTCAAACTCAGATGAGTGGTTACTGTTTTTTAATTAATTTATTTATTTTTAGAGAGTGGGGAAGGGAGACAGGAAAAGGGGGAGAGAAACAACTGATGTGTGGTTGCTTCATGAACATTTCCAATTGGGGACCTGACCTGCAACTCTTGCATGTGCCCTGACTAGGAATTGAATTGGTGACCCTTTGGTTTGCAGGCCAGCACTCAATCCACTGAGCCACACCAGCCAAGGTGAATGATTGATTTCTGTTTCTTCTAACTAAATGATTTCTACCTCAAATAATTTTTTTTTTTTTGCAAAACTACTGCATAAAGTTCTGTGAAAAGTGCATTAAGTATACATGCAAGCAAACTGTGGAGGATGAGAGAAGAGGTGTATCCCAGGCAATGCCATATAGCTCTGTGCTGAAATAAACTTCAAAGACTTAATTTCTCTCATATCAGTAGAGGAAATTTGGAAAGAAGCCCATTAAAAATGGGTGCTATGAAACAAAATGTGCTAAACTTTTGCAACACAAGGTTTAAACCTTTTTTTACAAAGGGATAATCCAAAACAAGCAATCTCCAACAAGATCTTAATTTTTAAGGAGAAATTGACAGGATGGTATCGGTTTACCCAGAGATATGGGAGAAAATGAGCCTAGGTGGAAGACATAGTGATAATGATGATGATGATCATTGAATATTAGTGAGGAGGAGTAACAGTATAAGGAGGTAACAAGATGCCCAGAGGTTTACCTTTTATAGATTTGCAGTAGAATCCCACTTCTGTCTTGGAAAAATGACTTTATATCCCCTACTTTCTACTTCCTTATTCTAAAATAGAATAACAAACACACACACACACACACACACACACACACAAAAAAAAAGAAAAGAAAAATTAAAAATGGGCAAAGGACCTGAATAGGTGCTTCTCCGAAGAGGATATACAGATGACCAATGAACATATAAAAAGATATTTATCCTTACTAATCATCAGAGAAGTAAGAATTATATAAAAGCACAAAGGGATATCACCTCACATCTGTCATAGTTGCTATCATCAGTAAATCAACAAATAATAAATGTTAGCAAAGATATGATGAAAATGGTATTCTAGTGCACTGTTGGTGGGAATGGAGTTTGATGCAGCCACTTTGGAAACAGTATGGAATTTCCTCAAAAAAAAAAAAAAAAATGGTACTGCCTCATGACCCAGCAATTCCACTTTTGGGAATGTAACTGAAAAAACCGGAAACACTGACTCAAAGAATATATGTGTATGCACCCCTATGTTCATAGCAGTACTATTTACAATAGGTAAGATTTAGAATCAGCCCAAGTACCCATCAATAGATGAATGGATAAAAAAGCTATAGTACATTTATACAATGGAATACTACTCAGCCATTAAAAAGAAGAAACTCTTACCTTTGTGACAGCATAGATGAACCTGGAGAGAATTATGCTAAGGGAAAGAAGCCAGTCAAAAATAGATGAATACCATATGAGATAACTTATATGTGAAATGTAATGAACAAAATAAACAAACAAAATAGAAACAGATGCATAGATACAGAAAACAGACTGACATCTCTTAGAAGAGAGAGGCTGGAGGGCCTGAGCAAAGAAAGTTAAATTATTAAGAAACACACACACACACACACACACACACAAACACAAACACACGAACACCAAAAAATCCTCATAGACACAGATAACAGTATGTTTGATCATTACCAGAGGGAAGGGAAAGGTAAGTAGGGGGAAATAGACAATACTAAAGGGGGGGATAAGTGATGATAGAAGGAGACTTACTTGGGGTGGTGAATACACAATACAATATACAGATGATGTATTATAGAACTATATACTTGAAACCTATATCATTTTATTAGCCAATGTCACCATCTAACAAATTCAATAACAATTAAAAAAAAAAAGAATAGCAATGCATACCATGCAGAGTTATCATGATGATTAAGAATAATAACTGCTGGCTAAATGGCTTGGTTGGAGCATCAATCCATACTCTAGTAGGTTGCAGGTTCAATTCTTGGTCAGGGCACAAACCTAGACTGTGGGTTTGATCATTTGGGGGACACATATGGGAGGCAATTGATCATTGTTTCTATCTCTTTCTACTGCTCTCTTAGAATCAATAAAAACATACCCTTGATGACCTGGCTGATGGCACAGTGGATAAGGAGCCTTCCTGGGAACCCAAAAGTCACTGGATCAATTCCCAGGCAGGGCACATAACCAGTTGCAAGCCAGGTCTCCAGCCAGGTCTGTAGCTAGAGGCAGGTGAAAGGCAACCACACATTGATGTCTCTCTCCCTCTCTGCCTCTATCCCTTTCCCTCTCTCTAAAAATAATAAATAAAATAGATATTTTTAATTAGCTTTAAAAAAATACCCTTGGGTGTTGATTAAATAATAATAATAAAAGAACTTTGTCATTAAAGACTGAAAATGTAGTTTTAAAAGTTCTTATGATGATTTTTAGTGTTTTTCAACCACAAAGGTTATTAATGAAAAGAGGAATGGAGATCTAGCTTGAAATATCCATCAAGCTACAAATAAAAGGAAGATTTTACCCTTTTATTTAAATTCCTATTAAATTGTTTATAATTTATCCAGAGAGCCACATGTTCTTCTTAAAATCACAGAAGAGAGTGAGAAACAGCAGACCTCAGTAATGGTTTATTCATGTTTTTAATGACACATGTCTCTATTCTCGTGTTACTTAAGAATATTTCCTATCTCTACATCTGAACAATGATGCTATCTCTATTCATGGGGACTCAGTTTCATGGTACCTCTGCATATGAAAAAAAAACAATCTACGATCTAAGACAGAAAACTTCAAAAAGAATAAGTTGTGGCTCCAGTAGCTTAAAACAAAGTTGAGCTGTATTATTGGAGTGGGTGGGATCTGACTCAGAAACTAAATTCATTTTTTACTGTGGGTTTGGCACTTTTTCTAGGACAGCTTTCACAAAAGTGAGTTCTGTGATACACCATTTTTGTGATATATTTCACAAAAATAGCAGTCCAGAGGAAAGTAAGTTTTAAGGAAAAATGCCTAATTCATATCAATATATCTAAAATATTATCAGTTATCATGTAATAATTATTTAAGCTACTGATATATTTTAAGTCTTATGCATCAACTCTTCAAAATCCAGTATGTACTTTAAATATTTGTAAAAATATGCATGTGTGTGTGTTTGTGCATGTTTGGTAATATTGAAATTTATATTACATTAAAAAGTATTTCTTTAAACAAATGAATTAACACATAAGTGTTCTACAATAATGAAAAAGACTTTGTATTGATATGACTTGAGAGGCTGACAGAAGGCAGTAATTAGATGGTAAATTGTCTAGATGTGAAGGAAAAAAAAGAAGTACACTTTGGTTGTTACAGAATAGACAGGGGGATGTTAAGAAAACTAAAGGAAATGGAGAAGCCAAAGAACTTATATGCATGGCCCATGAACATGAACAAAGGGGGACATTGCTGGAGGTTATAGGGGGAGACAGGCAAATGGGGAAAATAGAACAACTGTAACAGCAAAATCAATAAAGATATATTTTTAAAAATAAAATAAATTCTGATATTAATAGGAAATTTTATAACTTTTCATATACTCAAAAATGATCATTGTTGGGTCACTCACTTTATCTCTCTGAACATCAGTTTTCTCATTTGTAAGGAGGGGTTACTAGCAGCTAGCTAACTTTAATATGTCACCAAGTTGTGACAACAAATACAAGTCTTACTGGCAAAATCTTGAAGAATGTATATAAACTCTACAGGCACCCTCATAAAAAAAAAAAAAAAAATGAACAGCTCAAAGTGGTAAATTTTTTCAAAAAGTTTATGTAATTAAATCTATTTTTATGTTATATATTTAATTTAGCTCTTTTTATTCACCATAAAAACCATGGCCTATAAAAAGCAGTAGAGAGGAGCATCATTATGTACATTTAGAAAAGATAAAACAGAAATGAAAATCTAATAATCAATGTGAGCTAATATTCCCTTTCAGTACTTCATGACCAGCCAATTTGCATTTGGAATCCTTTGTTGAGAATAAGATAATTTAATTTCCTTGATACTGGTTTATGTGTTGTGGTATATTCTTCTAATTGCTTACTCAATATCAACTTTCAATATCTTTTTTATTTTCCTTTAAAGCAGTCCTCATAAAAAATAACAATAGAAGCAAAGGTCTTTCCTTAGTTATGGCAATATGCACATTTTAATTATTTATATGTACATACACATATATGTATACACATACATACATATACATTTATATTTCTATTTATAATTCCATGAAGTATATTATAATTTTAAAAAGTAAAGAGTACAATATCGAATTAATCACAAGACTTGAAAGGAAAGAACCTAGTTACAAACTTGATTTCCCAAATGTTCTGCTTACCCCATTATTTTAAAATCATTTGTGAAATTTATGTCAGAGCAACTTCATAAATCTACATTAAGAACATAGAAAGGTAAAAGTAGTAACTGCAATTATACTTTTCATAAAAGATTAACTGATATGTTCTTTCTAAATAACATGGAAACAATTATTATTCAGCCCTGCTAAATTATATATCTTGAACTTTTACTTCATAATATTTTGAAGCTAAAAAAGAATTTTAAAAGCATGTTGTTCAACTTCTTTTTTCCATTATGAGAAAACCTGAGTCCTGGAACAATGATGAAATTATGCAGAGGTGTTCATTCAATTATATTTTTAAAGTTGAATTCAAGGTTAATGCTACAAATTTCTAATGGGACTTGAAATGCCTTTTTCTAGCTTACAATTAAAAATGTTTAAATATGACCATTTGTATGTGAAGATTGTATCTATGCATTATGGTTATGGACATTTAATATTGAAATCTAAGAAAATAAGACAGAAGCACATGGGAAAACTTTAGAATTCCTCTCTCACCTGAATGTACAAAGGGGCAAATTATCTTAAATTGCTTTGTAGGTAATACATTTTGTTCTCTTTACTCTCCCAAGCTAATTGTTAAATTAACAATAGTCATTAAAGACAGTTTCTTGTTGTATATTAAAAGGGATTTTTCAAATGCTATATGTAAATCCGTGTCAAATTATGATGAAAAAGATATTTCACATCGTTTGTTCCCTTGGTATGCCTTGAATCCATGAGATCGATGACATCTTCAAAGTTCTTACTAGCAATATTTCTTAGGTTTCTTGGACACTGCAACTGCAACTGCTGGGCAAGTTTCTTTTCAGTAACACATTGAAAACTCTGGACAGTATAGTTGGCAAATAAATTAATAATTACTTGTGGGAACAGCATGCAAAACATCATCAACTTGTTTAGTATTGTTTTTTATGTCTATAGGTGGTACATGGACCAAAAGAATGAGCCACCATTATTACAAAACTCTCAGGCTATTTTCTGAGACTAAGAGCTATGTTATTCTCAATACTTTCTCCTCCTTTAGCTTCTAATTCATAGGAGAAATTCAACTAGATAGGAAACTTGGACATCATTAAAATATATGTCCTTGTCTCTTCCCAATCCCTTCCCATTCCTCCCCAAATCTTTTTTATTTAATATTTGTTTCATTATTTTACATGCAGACTAGGACAAATTGTGAAATATGGACATGGCCAGATTCAGATTTGATTCACACATTAAAGGCTTAGCAACTAGTGAGGAGGATCTTTCACAATAACCAAATTCCAGGAAAGCATTCTTGTTGGTAAAATTTTGGTCATAAATGTTCCACACTTCAATTACTTTATCCAAGTAAATAAAATATTATAGTTGTTTCAGTTCAAATAATGTACACAACTACTTGATCATGGTGGCAACCAGTATGATTTCCTTAAAGCACTTGAAGTAAATGGCTTGGCAAGCATTTTCCAGAATAAATAAAGGGGGGGACATTGTTTATGTTCAGTAATCTTTTTTTTTTTTTTTAATTGGTCAACCAGCACAAGCAGACCCACACAGCAACGTATGATAAAGGTAGTGCTAAAAGCAATGGTAAGAATTTTGGTTCCAGAATTTATACTCACATTTTTACTTCAAACTACATCACAAATTCCTGATTAGACTTACATTTTCTATTCTTTTACTGACCTAGAAATATAGAATTTGTAAAAATGTTAATCCTTCACAAGAAGAACACAAATCAAAATCAAATACAAGGTGTGTGCGATCAATTGGCAATAACTTTGCATCTCCTTATTTCACATGCTTCTTATTAATTTTGAAAAACTGTTTCTAAGGTTATGATTTAACATCATTGTTTCAGATATGAAGTATTAAGTTCTGAGAGCAATCACCATGTTGAAGGAATATGACATTAGAGCAACCATACTTTCTGGACTGCAGGGAGAACTGAGAAGGGAATTGCAGACTCCAATAACATCCCTTTATATACAGTTTACAGTGTGAAGATGGTGTATGATGCTGATCCTGACGTCACCACACCAACCAGGAAAATGCATAAGGTCTGCAAGATCGCACAAGTCCAGAATCCAGGAGATCATCAATGAAGGTCCAGGATGTTTACCTTGATGCTTTGAGAGAAGTAATTGTACCGTGGATGAAGCAAATCACAAATGGAAGTTGTTTTATCTTCCAACAATATGGTGTACCAGCACATAATGCCAAAAAGGTGCAAGAATTTCTCAGTGCCAATATTTCTGAATTCTGGTCAAAGGAAATCTGGCCACCCAGTTCACCAGATGCAAACCCTTTAGACTATGATGTATGCAGCGTTTGTGAGGGAGAAGTTAATAAACAACCTCATACCAATAAAGAGGCTTTTAAAGCTAAGATTTATCCATAATGATGTCCATGGATAAAGAAAAGTGAATTAAGTGTGCTCAAAATTCCAAAATCGAATTGAATCTATTATTGCAGGAATAGGAGACTTTTTTGAACAGTTTAAAAAATAATGACTATGTTTATGTATTTACAAATAAGAATAAATTTATCTCAAAATATAACACTTTTGTGGTATGCTGTTTATTTTACTAAAATTTTGCCAACTGACTGTGTGCACCCTATAAGTATTCTCTTTTAAAGAATGAATAAACATTGGTTAAATGATGTTTGGGCTATATTTAACAGATTTTTAAATGAGATATGTAGTTTCAAAACACATTTTTCATTTTGGTTTGTTTCTTAAGTGCACAGTAGTTAACTTTCATGTAGTTTTATTATTGGAATATTACTAATATCATTCTTTTTTCTGAGATAAAATAAATATTTTATTATTTTTCAGAGAGAGGAGAAGAGAGAGAGGCAGAGAGGGAGAGAAACATCAACGTATGGTTGCCTTTCACCTGCCTCCAGCTGCGGACCTGGCTGGAGACCTAGCTTGCAACCTGGTTATGTGCCCTGGCTGGGAATCACACCAGTGACCTTTGGATTCCCAGGCTGGAGCCTTATCCACTGTGACACCAGCCAGGGCTAAACTTTTTAAAATGCTGCTATTTTTAAACTACAACTCAAAATACGGAACTTATTGAGTAAATAGTGAAAGACCTCACCTTTAACACCTTCTTATTCTCCAGAGTGAATTACTGTTAACATTTAATAGGCTATCTGTTCAGATAGTTCCTGTACATATAAATATATATTCTAAAATATAATTTTTCTGCCACTTATTTTTAGTCAATTAAAATCAAGAATTATTTACATTTCTGTAGTGTAGACACATATACTTAAGTATATATGCTTATGTATATGTGCATAAGCACATTATTTTTAGTGTGCTTATTATTTTTTAGTTATTTTTTAGTTCCATATTATTCCATAGTGTTAATAAGTGTTATAAGATACTAAGTACATACTATCTGTGGGTTAGATTTATGTGTACTTTAAATGTCATATCTAAGTTTACATACACCAAAACAATCAGTGACTTGGGAATTGTACCTCTCATCGATTTGGAACTGGAAGTAATATAAGTAATTTTTAATACTTTACCTACCCATTCTTTTAATGGTGAGCATTTAGTAATTTAGGATATCTGAAATATTTTATCATTATAAATAATGCTGCATTATAAAACTGGAAGATATATATATATATAAATATATATTTATATATATATAAAAATCTTTAGAATTATGGTCCAGCTGCCCTTCAAAATTGCTTACTATCGTATATAATACTGATAAACTTAAGTACATTAATGTTTTTGCAAATCTAGTACATGAAATTTTGTATTCAATTGATATTGACTTTTTTTGATGAAGAAAGTTCCTTGATTAAAAATTTAAGCACATTTTCATAGATTTTTTTGAATGATATAAATATACAAGGGAGAACACCAAAAGTGGAAATTTATAAAAATTGTGTATTTATTCTTACCTCTTTAAACTTCAGTCACCTTCAAAGTGCTCTCCACCGAGACTTTCTTTTACTGCTCAAAGCAATTTTTGATCTCATCAAATTTGTTGCCTTTGAGTGCTTCTGCCATTTTATTTTACCTCTTCAGCATTGGAAAAACTTTTCCCTTTGAGGACTTTTTCATCCAGGGAAACAAATAAAAGATGCCTCAGGTGAGATCTGATGAGTAGGAAGGGTGGGCCAGACCCTTCATCAGAGGTCTTGATGTTTTTCATCTACTGCTGAACTCAGTAATGGGTGACCAGTGCACTTGTAAATCATCCATCATGAAATGGGCAAATGCATTGAAAGAGTCTTCATAAAAATCCTTCCTGAGGCCGAATACAGCTTCTTACATTATCCCTAACTGGTACACTGATACAGATGGGTTCCTAGAACACTCACCTACCAGGGGAAGCCTGCACTACAAGGTGCCCACCCTGCAGAAGGTAATTTAATTTTTTGGTGGGGAGGATCTCCTCTCATATTTTTACATCTAGGTCTGTTCATATTCTTATGCATTTCTATTGAGTGTATTATTCTCAATGATTTATGTTTGTCTTTTTCCCCCTATCTTATAACATGAAAATTGAAATGTGCTTTTCATGTCTACCTCAGTGAGGAACAATATGGACTCAAGTTCTAAACTGGGTAAACTGCTAGGTTCATTTTCATAGCAGTTCACCAAGAGCTGCCCCCAGTCAGTGACTGAACAGGTAGAGATACTAAAACCCATTCTGGTGAGAATGGGTGAGAACTGGTGGTTTCTATGTGTGACTGTCTTGAGGACTCTGTATCAGACTTGCAGAAATTATCTTGTAACCATGCAGTTGAAAGTTCAGGACTTCTTACCCATATCCCCTCCTTGTTCTCTCCACAGTGTCTCCTGCATTCTGATCTGAATCTCCCACTCCAATTTTCACTTGGGGTTTTCTTTCAGTGGACCTGAATTAAGATACTTCTCAATTTTGTTTATGAGAATATTTACTATATAGAGATTTCGTAATTGTTTTGTATTTGTGTTTTTTGTCAGATTTATCTTTCCCACTGTGGTTTCTAAACTTCATTCATGTCTTAAGATTTTCCAACCACTGTCTTGAAAAAGGCAATTTGTTTATGTTTTCTTTCAGTGTTTTTGTGCTTTAAAGTATCCATTAAGCCTCAAAAGTCAATTAACATTTTTTAATGTTGTGAGGTAAGGGTTTAACTTTAAACTATTTTTCAAATACATCCTTAGTTGCTACAATATCATTTATGAAATAAGCCATCTATTTCCTATTACCTTTAATCCCTAAATTCCCACAGAAATATATAGTGTATATGTATGTGTATGTATAGGTGTATATATAATTAGTTTTAATAAGTTCTAATTTATTTGCAAATATTTGCTGTAACTTTGCTACACACAGTTTGGTTACATGATATAACATTTCCTTCATTTTGTTTCTCCCTATTGCTTTTTTGGAGGTGTATTCTCATATTTGTATACATTTATTTTTCCAGCTGAGCATGAACATTAGCTTAACAAATAATTTGCACGTTAAAACTATATAGACTACATCCTTAGAAGGTACAGAAACTTATGTGAAATACTAGGTCTTCCCATTCAGTAACATGATTGAACTCTCAATTATTTGGCATTCTTAGTGCTCTTATATAAAATTTTATAGTTTTTGGCATAAGCTTGTGTTTGTTTCTTATTAAATGTAGTCCTAGGTATTTCATAGGTTTTGCTGTATTGGTTAATTTAATTTTAAGTGCTTTTTGTTGTTTAAGTACAAGCCATTGAACTATAATGCATTTGATTATCTTTATTATGCTAATTTGTATAGAACAAAAAATTATATCCATATAGTGTATGAACCACAGAACAAAATAAGTAGATAAATAAATTCATCAAAAAAAAAGACAATATGTTTTCTGGGTATGATATGTTCTATTCATGAAAAAATAACAAATATATATATATATATACATATATATATATATATTTCTGTGTTGTGGTATACTGAGCTATACTTTTTTTTTTAATTTAATTTTATTGTTATTGTATTACATCTATTCCCTTTTTGCGCCCCTCTGTCCTCCTCCTCACCCACCCATTCCCCCCAAAGTCAGTCCCACCTGTTGTCCATGTCCATAGTTCCTTTATACTAGGTTCTTGTCTAATATTTTTTAAATATGAAAAACATTATTAAAGTTAAATTAACTTTTGACTGCTTGGTTACTTGAATTTTTTCTAACCTTTTTTATAACCTGAACTATCAAAAATTAGTGGATCCTATTTGTCACTTATTTTGATTATCCTTAAAAATTGTAAAAAATATTTTTTCAGGGATTAAGGCTAATTTTATATACTTACATTTCTTAGCTTAAATCCCAATTTAATTAGCATATTTAAAAAATAGTGCTTCTATATGCAATTAAAGATAAGAGGACTGTCAGCAAGGAAAAGCAAGGTGAAATGCGAAACCTACATATTCTAATCAGTCCACGTTATATTCCAAGGAACGGAATATGTTGTACAATATTATACAAGGTCTTTCCAAATATAGTTTACTGCTGGTTTTATTATTAAGTAAAATATACCAATAATATTTTAATCACTTAGATTTTGGGCTTTGAAACTTACACGTGTAAAGCATTGACATATCTCTAATAGAAAATAATAAATTGTTCTTATTTAATAAGGACTTTTCTTTTCTTTCATGTATAAAAATAAAATGAAGCAACAATTCACCTGGCTATTCACAAGTGGGAAATATTTGTTGTGAATGGCTAATAAAGCATAATGATATTGTCATTTTACATTTAAAATCTTTATAGGGTACATTTCAGAAATAAATTTTGTGAAATAGGGCAGAATAGCTAATTAACACCTTTTAAAAACATTTAACTCATTGTTAGGTCAGGAAAGAGTGAGAAGAAAAACAACAGGAAAATAGGCCATAAATTGAAAAGATTTATTTGGACAGCTGTAACAGGTGACAGGTGGGCTGAGCCCAGGAAGGCAGGGAGGTGTCAGCAGTGAACAAGATATGGGGGTTTCTAAAGAGCATAAGGGGGAGGGAATTGAAGAGACTCTCTGTTGATGGCTTTGGGAAAGTTAGTCCTGAGAACAGAGAGGCTTACTAAAACAGAAAATTTACCAAATTCTTGCCAGCTGACCAAGATATCCCTGAAGACAACAGGCCTTGCCAGTAGGCTAAGATAATCTCTGAAGGACACAGGCCTTCACTGGTGTCAGCAGTTACTGAGTGGGCAGCAGACTTATTGGGGCTTGCTAAAATTATGCTAGGAATTCTGGGACCCATGTCTTATGCCTAAGACGCATTAGAATGACATATACTATAAAAATGTTGAAAGATGTGGTTGTAGGTACGTGCTTAAAGAACAAAAATTAATACTTTTCTAGTACTTCACAGTTTGCAAAGTGTAGGTCCATGAAGAATGTCAACGAAGAGTTTCATATGCAGCTCTTACCAGCTGGGTCTTAGTCTGCCTGTGTCCCTTGCAGCTCAGGTGCAGTAACTAGCCACTTCCCTTTTTATTAAATGAAGATAGTGGATTCTTAAATTTCTCTCACAGGAATTTGTGAAGATTAAATATCAATGTGCAAATAAACATTCCTTTTATAAGATACTAAGCAAATGTCAGTGATGATTATTGTACAAAAGTCATAATTCAAACACTTCATTTTAAGCAATTTAAACATTAAGCAAGCCACTGAAAACAGCTGTGTTTGTTTCTCAGCTGCAACAACCCACATTTATCAAATTAGATAAAACCAAAGAAATGCAGTTTACCATTAATGGGTAGCAATATCAGGTAAGGATAAATACTATGTTTGATAAATATATAATTTACCTCTGCCTTTATTCAACAAGGACTGAGTTAATAATGTATTTAATAGTAATAAGAAAATGTATGATTGAACTAGGGCTGAAAACTAGTTTCCTAATTATACTTTTATTCATTTACCTGATTCAATTTTCTACTTGATTTCCTTCCTCCTATTTGTGAATATTTATGTTTGTTTTATTTTTTAAATTTACTTCTATTGTTGTTGTATTACATCCATTCATTTTTTACTCCCCTCTGTCCCTTTCCCCACCCACACATTCCCCCTCAAAGTCAATCCCACTTGTTGTCCATGTCCATGGTTCTTGCATACCAAGTTCTTGTATAAACTGCTCTCCTTCATTGCCTCTTCCTCCCCCATTCCCCCTGCCCCTGCCCAGCTTCCCTCTGCCCTCTGAAAGTCTATTCACTGTATTCATATATCTGGTTCTGTTTTGCTGGTTGTTTTGTTTATTATTGTCCTGTAATGGGTGAGATCATATGGTATTTGTCTTTAACTGACTGGCATATTTCACTAAGCATAATACTTTCCTGTTCCATCCATGTTGTTGCAAAGGGTAGGAGTTCCTTCTTTGTTTCTGCTTTGTGTAAATGTACCAAAGTTTTTTGATCCAATCATTCACTGATGGACACTTAGGCTGTTTCCAGCATTTGGCTATTGTAAATAACGCTGCTATGAACAAAGGGGTACATAGGTTCTTATGAATTGGTGTTCCAGAATTCTTCCGGTATAGTCCTAGTGGTGGAATTGCTGGATCAGAAGTCAGTTCCCTTTTTAGCTTTCTAAGGAAACTCCATGCTGTTTCCCATAGTGGCTGCACCAGCCTACATTCCCACCAACAGTGCCCCATGGTTCCCTTTGCCCCACATCCTCGCCAACACTTGTTGTTTGTTGATTTGTTGGTGATTACCATTCTGACAGGGGTGAGGTGGTATCTTATTGTGGTTTTAATTTGCATCTCTCTGATGGCTAGTGATGTTGAGCATTCTTTCATATGCCTCTGGGCCCTTTGCATGTCTTCCTCAGTGAGTGGTCTGTTCAGGTCTTTTGCCCATTTTTTAATTGGGCTTTCTGTCTCCCTGGTGTTGAGTCACATTAGTTCTTTATACATTTTGGAGATCAAACCCATGTCTGAGGTAGCATTGGCAAATATGTTTTGCCATACAGTTGGTTCCCTTTGAATTTTGCTGATATTTTCTTTAGCTGAACAGAAACTTTTCAGTTTGATATAGTCCCATTTGTTGATTTGTTCTTTTATTTTCTTTGCCCTTGGTGAAGTATCAGTAAACATATTTCTGCGTAGGATATCCAAAAGTTTACTGCCTATATATTTCTCCAGGATCTTTATGGTGGCACTGCTTACGTTTAAGTCCTTTATCCATCTTGAGTTTATTCTGGTGTATAGTGTAAGTTGGTGATCTAGTTTTATCTTTTTTGCATGTTGCTGTCCAGTTCTCCCAACACCACCTGTTGAAGAGACTGTTTTTACTCCATTTTAGGTTTTCTCCTTTGTTGAATCTTAATTGATCATAGAGACCTGGTTTCATTTCTGGGCTCTCTATTCTGTTTCATTGATCTATATGTCTATTCTTATGCCAGTACCAGACAGTTTTTGATGACAGTAGCCTTGTAGTATAGTCTGATGTCCGGTATTGCGATTCCTCCTACCTTGTTCCTTCTCAAGATTGTTGTGGCTATTCGTGGGCATTTTTGGCTCCGTATAAATTTTTGAAGTATTTTCTTCTATTTCTGTGAAGTCTGTCATTGGTATTTTAATTGGGATTGCATTGAATCTATAGGTTGCTTTGGGTATCTTCCTTAATTTCTTTCTTCAATGTTCTGTAGTTTTCTGAGTATAGGTCTTTTACCTCCTTGGTTAAGTTTATTCCTAGGTACTTTATTTTCCTTGTTGCTATGGTAAATGGGATTTGTTTTCTCTCTTCTATTTCTGATGTTCCCTTATTGGTATACAAAAATGCTTTTGATTTCAGGATATTGACTTTACATCCAGCTATTTTGTTAAATTTGCTTATTAGGTCAAGTAAGTTTTTGGTGGAGCCTATCGGGTTTTGTATGTACCCTATCATGTCATCTGCAAATAATGACAGGTTGACTTCCTCCTTTCCAATTTGGATACTTTTGATCCCTTTTTCTTCTCTGATGGCTATGGCTAGAACTTCCAAGATGATGTTGAACACAAGTGGAGAAAGTGGACAGCCTTGTCTCATTCCTGATCTTAGGGGGAAAGCTTTCAGTTTTTGCCCGTTGAGTATGATGTTAGCTTCAGGTTTGTTATATATGGTCCTCACGATGTTGAGGTGTGCTCCCTTTATTCCCATTTTGCTGAGGGCTTTTTAAATCATAAATGACTGCTTTACTTTATCAAATGCTTTTTCAGCATCTATTGATATGATCAGATGGTTTTTGTCCTTCATTTTGTCAATGTGGTATATTACATTTATTGATTTCCAAATGTTGTACCATCCTTACATCCCTGGGATGAAGCCCACTTGATCATGGTGTATGATCTTTGTAATGTACTGCTGGATCTGGTAGGCCAATATTTTGTTGATAACCTTAGCATCTATGTTCATCAGAGATATTGGCCTATAGTTTTCTTTCTTAGTTGTGTCTTGACCTGGTTTGGGGATTAGAATAATATTGGCCTCATAGAAAGAGTTTGGGAGTCTTCCCTCTTCCTGGATGTTTTGGTAGAGGTTGAGAAGGATAAGAGTTAGTTCTTCTTTAAATATTTGGTAAGATTCACCAGTGTATCCATCCGGTCCGGGGCTCTTGTGCTTTGGGAGATTTTGGATTACTTCTTCAATTTCACTAGTTGTCATTGGCCTTTTCAGGCTTTCTGCTTCTTTTGGATTCAGTTTTGGTAGATTATACATTTCCAGAAATGTGTCCATTTCACCCAGGTTGTCATATTTCTTGTCATATAGTTGTTTGTGGTAATTTCTTACAGTCTTTTGCATTTCTGAAGTATCAGTTGTGATTTCCCCTCTGTCGTTTCTGATTCTGTTTATTTGGGTCCCTTCTCTCTTTTTCTTGATGTGTCTGGATAAAGTCTTGTCAATGTTTATTTTTTTTCAAAGAACCAGCTCCTGGACTTGTTGATTCTTCGAATTGTAGTTTGAGTCTCCAAGTTGTATAGTTCTGCTCTGATCTGGATGATTTGCTTCCTTCTACTTGCTCTGGGCTTTGTTTGTCATTGCTCCTCTAGTTCTTGCAGGTTTATGGTCAGGTTGTTTGTATAAACTTCTTGTGACCTTTTGAAGTAGGCCTGTATTCCTATAAATTTCCTTCTGAGGATTGCCTTTGCTGTGTCCCATAGGTTTTGGACTATTGTGTGTTCCTGGGATTTGTTTTCAGGAACCTTTTGATTTCATCTTTGATCTCAGTGTTAACCCATCATGACTTAAAAGCATGTCATTCATTCTCCATGAGTTAGAGCATTTTTTTTTTTTTTTCCCTTGAGATTGGTTTCTAGTTTCAAGCCACTGTGATCTGAGAAGATGCTTGGTATGATTTCAATTTTCCTGTATTTGTGGAGGCATGTCTTGTGACCTACCATGTGGTCTATCTTGGAGAATGTTCCATGTGCATTTGAAAAGAATGTGTATATTGCTTCTTTGGGGTAAAAGGTTCTGTATATATCAGTTAGGTCCATTTCCTCTAGAGTGTTGTTCAATGCCACAACATCCTTAGTGATTTTTTGTTTGGAAGATCTGTCCATTGTTGATAGCGGAGTATTAAAATGCCCTACTATTAGTGTGTTGCTGTCTCTATCCTTCTCAAAGTCCTCCAAGATTTTCCTTATATATTTCGGAGCTCCTACGTTGGGTGCATATATGTTTACCAAAGTTATTTCTTCTTGATGGATTGTTGCCTTAAGTTTCGGTCATTTATAAGTGGCATCCCTAGGGTTCTCTCTGTACAGTATTACTTGCATCTGCAAATAATGACAGTCTGACTTCTTCCTTGTCATCCCAATTTGGATGCCTTCAAGTATTTGCTATTCTTATCTGATCCCTGTGGCTAGGACTTCCACTACCATGTTGGATAAGAGCAGCATCCCTGCCTTTTCCTGATGTGAAGGGAAATGCTTGTAGGTTTTGTCCACTGAGTATGATGTTGGCTATAGGTTTGTCATATATGGTGTTTATTGTGTGCAGGTATGTTTCCTCTGGTCCCACTTTCCGGAGAGTTTCTATCACAAATGGGTGCTAGATTTCATCAAATGCTCTGTCTACATCTATTGCTATGATCATATAATTTTTATCCCTCATTTTATTTATGTGATGTATCCGGTTAATAGATTTGCAGATATCATTCATACCAACCTTGCCTCCCAAGAATAAATCCCACCTGATCGCGGTGTATGACCTTTTCGATGTATTGTCCGATTCAGTTTGCTAATATTTTGTTGAGGATTTGTGCATCTAAGTTCACCAGGGATATTGGCTTATAGTTTCCTTTCTTTGTAGCCTCCTTACCTGGTTTTAGTATTAGAATAATGCTGGCCTGGGAAAGGAGCTTGGGAATCTCCCCCCATATGGAATTCTTTGGAATACTCCTGACAGGCTTCTGGCCTGGGGGTCACATTTAACATAGTGGTCCCTACCCCAAGATAGTTGACACACTTAGCAAAAGGGCTTCTGATTCTTGCTTGTTTATTTGTTTTAAAGAGTTTATTTATTATTTTTAGAGAGAAGGGAAGGGAGAGGGGGAGAGAGGCAGAGAGGGAGAGAGACATCAATGTATGGTTGCCTTTCACCTGCCTTCAGCTACGGGCCTGGCTGGAGACCTGGTTATGTGCCCTGACTGGGAATTGAACCAATGACCTTTGGGTTCCCAAAGTCCCAAAGCCAGTGCCTTATCCTCTATGCCACCAGCCAGAGCTTGTTTTTGTTTTTTACTATGATCGCTAAAGTATCTGGAATTTTCCTTTGAGATAATCAAAATCCTATTTGAGGTAAAAACAAACAAAAATATGTGAGCAGACACAAAAAGTCACCTATTTATGATTCTATTGATAGTACACTTTCAGAGGGAACAGAGACAGAAAGCAGATCAGGCGGTGCCGGGGGCAGGAGGAGTGGGGAGTGAGTAATTGCGGTGCAGGGTTTCCCTTTGGGGTGATGCAGGTCCTGCAGCTACACAGTGGTGGCAATGCCTGCACAGTATCATGAATGTACATCATGCTCAGGAACGGCACATTTTAAAATATTAACAGTAACTTTATTATCCAAATTTACTTAAGCATAAACCAAGGAAAAAGAAAAGCATATGAGAAAACAAACAAAATATATGTACCCCAAATAGTACATATAAGAAAATTAAAAAATGAACCACTCCACAGAGAAGATAAAATCATGAAAATGAGAGCAAATAAGAGCACCACATCAACGAAGGAAGCTAATACAGGGGGTCGCGGAGCCTGGGTCAGATCCAGAGATGCTGCACTGGCCAGCCCTGGCTGGAGACCTGCAGCTGGAGCGGCCACTGGAGGTGGTGCGGCCACTGGAGGTGGTGCGGCCACTGCAGGTGGACCTTTCTCCAGGTGTCTAGCAGCCTCCTTGGCTGCCCCCACACGGAGCTCCTCGGGATGGATGACAGGAGCTGACCCAGGAGCAGACTCCGCCTCCTGGCCTGCTGCTGGAGTTGCCAGAGGAGAGAAGATCACCCAGGTGCCTGCATTGCCATGGGCCCCCCAAAGACAGAATAGAGCCATAGGCCGGGACCCAGCCCAGGATATCTCCCCAGTGGGCAGTCCAGCACATGGGTGGTCTGAGGCTGGTTTCTGCTCCTGGCCAGCCTCTGGGGGTGCGCCCTGTGCGCCTGTCACCGACCCCTCCCCATAAGCCAACATGCACCTCCTCCCCTGTGCCACCCCCCAGCCTGGCCCCCACCTTCTCAGCCTTGGGCGCTGCCTCCTTGGGCCCCAGTCACCAGTCCCTGTGTGCTTACCGTGGGCGCTGGGCTGCAGGCTGCAGGTGCAACTGGTGAGCCCTCTGTAGAGCCTGGGCGGAATTGGGGGTGGTGTGCTCCTCCCTCTGCCCACTGCTGCTGGCTCCCCGGATGCCCAGGTGTCCACAGTCACCATGGGGCTACTCTGGCCCTTGGTGATGTGGCACACCTGGCCCTGGCTGGTGGACTCAGGGCGGGATTCTTGGTCAAGCAGCTGCTCTTCCTTCATGGAGCTCTGCAATGACAGTGACAGGCGGCCCCTCCAGTGGCCTCAAGCCCCGCCTGGCCCTTGTCGCTCAGTTGCTGCCACCTCTGCCCTCTGGACCTTCTGCTCACGGATCTGGCCCAGACTTGAGTTTACACAGACTCCCGCCCAGGGGAAATGAGGTTTATCTCCAGGGCTGGGGGTAAACCTTGGGCAGAGGGCGTCACCCACATTCCACATCCACCCAGCATCCTTACTCCAGGGTGTGAGCGTGGGCCTCCCACCAGGCTTCCGAAATCAACCACCCCCCCACCCCCACTCCGCCAGTTTATTCCTGCTCAGATGCACCTCCCACAGGAACCTTCTTCCACACAAACACTTAAGGGGAAGGGACACACGTCTGCTCAGATGGGATGGGGCAGGGGCCTGGTCTGAACCAACCCACCCTGGGCCACCCTGTGTTACCTCGGGTTCCCGCCGTGAGGACAGCCCCCTGCCTCTGCGATGACTGCGGACCCAGCGGCAGCCACGGAGGAATACATTGTCACCGCTGCCCCTCTTGGGGCTGCGACCACGGCACACAGGCAGACAACACGAGAACATCCTGTCGGGTGGCAGGTTCTCCAGCAAATGAACCAGATAGGGGCAGTTGGTGGCTGCCTGGTGACCAGGGTTCCAAGTTCTGGGCTCTGTCACCTGCTGTGATGTCACTGCTCAGTGTGGCTCAGTGTAGTGAGGTCACTGCCTGGGGCCCCTACCCTGAGGTCTCCTCAGACCCCCTTCTTCCCCCACAGTATTTTCATTGTATTTTTACGATTATCATTCATCCCCCTAAACTGGCCCACATAACACAGTCATCACACTGTTGTCCATCCTTTTTGTTCAACCACTCCATCCCCAATGCCCACCTCCACAGCTGTCCTTCTGCTGTCTGTCTCTGAGTCTGCCTCTGTTTCGCCTGTTAGTTCATTTTGTTCCTTCGATTCCACAGCTGAGTGAACTCATATGGTATTTGTCTTTCTCTGACTGGCTTATTTCACCGAGCGTAATGTTCCCCAGGTCCATCCATGCTGTGGCCAAGGGTAAACTTTTATTCTCTTTTAGGGCCAAGTTCCGTTCATTGGGTAAATGTCCCATCAGTGTGTTACCGCCTATCTCCTGACTGGGTCTGCTCCCACATCTCGACGGTTGTGAAAAAGCACTGCGATTAACTTAAGGGTGCTTATGTTCCCTTGAATTAAGTGTTTTGGGTTCCTCTGGATATGTTCCCAGAAGTGGGATTGCTGGGTCAAAAGGAAGATCCTTTTCAATTTTTTTTAAGATTTCTCTCTACACCAATTTCAACCACAGTCCCACCAACACTGCAAAGGGTTTCATGTCTTTACTTCCTCACCAGCATTTGTTGTTTGTTGATTTGTTGATGATGGCCCTTCTGACCTGTGTGAGGTAATATCTCATTGTGGTTCTAAATTGTATTTTCTCTGATCATTAGTGACTTTGAGCATCTTTTCACAGGTCTACTGGCCACCTGTATGTTCTTTTTGGAGAAATGTCTATTCATGGCATCTGCCCTGAAGTTCACTTTTTTTAGTTTAATTTTATTGTTGTTGTATTACATCCATCCCCTTTTTGCTCCTCTCTGTCCTCTTCCCCACCCACCCACTCCCCGACAAAGTCAATCCCACATGTTGTCCATGTCCATGGTTCTTCCACACTAGGTTTTTGTCTATACTGCTCCCCTTCTTTGCCTCTTTCTCTCCCCCTCCTGCTCCCCCCGGCCCCCTTCCCTTTGCCCACTGAAGGCCTATTTACTGTATTCATATATCTGCTTGTTGTTTTGTTCATTATTGTCCTGTAATGGGTGAGATCATATGGTATTTGTCCTTCACTGACTGGCTTATTTCACTAAGCAGAATACTTTCCTGTTCCATCCATGTTGTTGCAAAGGTTAAGGAGTTCCTTCTTTCTTTCTGCTGTGTGTCAATGTACCAAAGTTTTTTGATCCAATCATCCACTGATGGGCACTTAGGCTGTTTCCAGCATTTGGCTATTGTAAATAACGCTGCTATGAACAAAGGGGTACATAGGTTCTTATTATTGGTGTTTCAGGATTCTTCGGGTATAGTCCTAGTGGTGGAATTGCTGGATCAGAAGTCAGTTCCCTTTTTAGTTTTCTAAGGAAACTCCATGCTGTTTCCCATAGTGGCTGCACCAGCCTACATTCCCACCAACAGTGCCCCAGGGTTTCCTTTGCCCCACATCCTCGCCAACACTTGTTGTTTGTTGATTTGTTGATGATTGCCATTCTGACAGGGGTGAGGTGGTATCTTATTGTGGTTTTAATTTGCATCTCTCTGATGGCTAGTGATGTTGAGCATTCTTTCATATGCCTCTGGGCTCTTTGTATGTCTTCCTCGGTGAGTGGTCTGTTCAGGTCTTTTGCCCATATTTTAATTGGGCTTTCTGTCTCCCTGGTGTTGAGTCACATTAGTTCTTTATATATTTTGGAGATCAAACCCTTGTCTGAGGTAGCATTGCCAAGTATGTTTTGCCATACAGTTGGTTCCCTTTGAATTTTGCTGGTGTTTTCTTTAGCTGAACAGAAACTTTTCAATTTGATATAGCCCCATTTGTTGATTTGTTCTTTTATTTCCTTTGCCCTTGGTGAAGTATTAGTAAACATATTTCTGCATAGGATATCTAAAATGTTACTGCCTGTATTTTTATACAGGACCTTTATGGTGGCACTGCTTATGTTTAAGACCTTTATCCATCTTTAGTTTATTCTGGTTTATAGTGTAAGTTGGTGGTCTAGTTTTGCCTTTTTCCAAGTTGCTGTCCAGTTCTCCCAACACCACTTGTTGAAGAGACTGTTTTTTCTCCATTTTATGTTCCTTTCCCCCTTGTCGAATATTAATTGATCATAGAGTCCTGGGTTTATTCCTGGGCTTTCTATTCTGTTCCATTGATCTATATGTCTATTCTTATGCCAGTACCAGACTGTTTTGATTACAGTAGCATTGTAGTATATTTTGATATTTAGTATTGTGATTCCTCCTACTTTGTTTTTCTTTCTGAAGATTGCTCTGGTTATTCTTAGTCATTTTGGGCTCCATATAAATTTTTGACATATTCTTTCTATATCTGTGAAATATATCATTGGTAATTTAATTGGGATAGCATTGAATCTATGAATTGCTTTGTGTAGTATGGACATTTTAATTGCTGTTAATGCTTCCCATCCATGAACATGTTATTTGCTTTTTATTTGTATCTTCCCTAATTTCTTTCTTTAGTGTTCTGTAGTTTCCTGAGTATAGGTCTTTCACCTCCTTGGTTAAGGTTGTTCCTAAACACCTTATTTTTCTTGTTGCTATAGTAAATGGGATTTTCTTTTTAGCCTCTCTCTCTGATGTTTCATTGTTGATATACAAAAGTGCCTTTGATTTTTAAATTTTGACTTTGTATCCAGCTATTGTGCCAAATTCAGTTATTAGGTTGAGTAGTTTTTTGGTCTGTCATGTCTATTGAGTTTTCTTTGTACACTATCATGTCATCTGCAAGCAATGATATTTCCTCCTTTCCAATTTGAATGTCTTTGATTCCTTTTTCTTGTCTGATTGTTATGGCTAGATATTACAAAATGATATTGAATAGAAGTGGAGAGATTTGACAGTCTTGTCTTGTCCCTGACCTGAGGGGAAAAACTTTTAGTTTTTGCTGGTTGAGTACAATATGGCTGCAACTTTTTCATATATGGCCTTTATTATGTTGAGGTATGCTTCCTATATGTGCACTTTACTGAGTGTTTTTTATCAAAAATTGGTACTGTACTATATCAAATGTTTTTCGGAATCTATTGATATGATCACATGGGCTTTTTCTTTCATTTTTTTATGTGGTGTGTTACATTTATTGATTTGCAAATATTATAACATCCTTGCATCCTTGGGATGAATCCCCCTTGATCATGGTGTATTATCTTTTAAATGTATTGCTGTATCTGGCTTACCAACATTTTTTTGAGGATTTTAGCATCTATGTTCATCGGAGATATTGGCCAGTAGTTTTTTTTCTTTGTTGTCTCTTGACCAGGTTTTGTGATTAGAATAATACTGGTTCTAATTGAAAGAGTTTGGGAGTCTTCCCTCTTCTTAAATTTTTTGGAATAGGTTGAGAGGAATAGAATTACTTCTTCCCTAAATGTTTGGTTAAATTCACCTGTGTAGTCATCTAGTCCCAGGCTCCTGTGCACTGAAGATTTTTTGATTACTGCTTCAACTTCACGAGGTGTTACTGGTCTGATAAGGCTTTCTGCTTCTTTTTGATTCAGTTTTAGACAATTAAACATTTCCAGAAATTTGTCCATTTCATCCAGGTTGTCAATTTTTTGTCATATAGTTGTCTGTAGTAATTTCTTACAATCCTTTGTATTTCCAGGTTATCAGTTATGATTTCTCCTTTTTAATATCTGATTTTATTTATTTGGGTCTTTTCTCTTATTTCTTGATGAATCTGGTTAAAGGCTTGGCAATTTGTTTATCTTTTCAAATAACCAGCTCCTGGATTTATTAATCCTTTGAATTATTCTATTAGTCACTATGTCATTTAATTATGCTCTGATCTTGATTGTTTCCTTCCTTATACTTGCTCTGGGCTTTGTTTGTTGTTGCTCTTGTAGTTCTTCTTCTTCTTTTTTTTTAATAAAAGATTTTATTCATCATTCTCAGAGAGAGGGGAAGGGAGAGAGGCAGAGAGGGAGAGAGACATCAATGTATAGTTGCCTTTCACCTGCCTCCATCTGCGGACCTGGCTGGGGACCTGGCTTGCAACCTGGTTATGTGCCCTGGCTGGGAATTGAACCAGCAACTTTTGGGTTCACAGGCCGGTGCCTTATCCACCGTGTCACCAGCCAGGGAAGTTCTTATAACTTTATGGTTATGTTGTTTGTATGAGCTTCTTCTAATCTTTTCAGGTAGGCCTGTATTGCTATGAACTTCCCTCTGAGCACTGCCTTTGCTGTGCCCCATAGGTTTTGGGGTGCTGTGTATTCATTTTCACTTGTTTCCAGAAAGTTTTTGATTTCTTCTTTAAACTCATTATTAATCCATTCATTACTTAATAGTATGTTATTCATTTTCCATCAATTATAATGTTTTGGGTTTTTTTTTTTTTTTTTTTTTTTCCCTGAGTTTGGTTTCTAGTTTCAAGCTGTTGTGATCTTGGTATATTTTCGACTTTCTTGAATTTGTGGAGACTTGTCTTGTGTCCTATTATATGATTTATCTTGGAGAATGTTCCATGTGCATTTGAAAAAAATCTGTATTTTGCTTCTTTGGGGTGAAAAGTTCTGTATATGTCAGTTAAGTCCATTTCATCTAGACTGTTGTTCAATGCCACAATATTCTTTATATTTTTTGCATGGTAGATTATACCATTGTTGATAATGAGGTAATAAAATCCCCTACTATTAGTATATTGCTATCAATACCTTTCTTGAAGTCCTCTAAGGTTTTCCTTTTATATTTCAGTGCTCCTATATTGTGTGAATATGTGTTAACAAGGGTTATAACTTCTTGAACTGTCTCTTTGTCTCTTTTTATGGCTTTCATTGTGAAATCTATTTTGTCTGATATGAGTATTGCTAACTGAGCTTTTTTTTCATGTCCATTTGCTTGAAATATATTTTTCCATCCCTTTTCTTTCAGTCTGTGTCGATCTTTTGTTCTTTGGTGTGTCTCTTGTAGCCAGCATACGTGTTGGTCATGTTTTCTTATTCATTCAGCTACTCTATGTCTTTCAATTGGTGCAGTTAATCCATTTGTGTTTAAGGTTATTATTGACAGATACTTATTCAGTGACATTTTCCCCTTTGTACCAATGTTCCTCTCTGTCTCTCTCTGTTTCTTCATCTCTTTAAAGAAGACCATTTAGTTTCTCTGGTAATGTTGGTTTGGTGGAGAAGTATTCTTTTAGTCTTTTTTTTGGTCTGGAAAACTCCTTATTTCTCCTTCCATTTTGAATGAGAGCCTTTCTGGATAGAATAGTCTTGGTTGCAGGCCTTTGTTTTTCATTGCTTGAATTATTTTTTGCCATTCTCTTCTGGTTTGTAGTGTTCCTGTGGAGAAATTATTTGATAACCTTACTAGAGCTTCCTTATACATTATTAGCTATTTCTGGCTGCTTTTAGGATTTTCTCTCTTGTCTTTGAAATTTGCCATTTTAATTATGATATATCTTGGCCTGTTTGGGTTCATCTTCATTGTGACTCTCTGTGCTTCCTGAACAGAGAAGCAAGTGAAAAGTTTGCTTTTCACTCAAGTTAGGGAAGTTTACTGTCATTAATTTTTCAAAGAGGTTTTCTATCCCTTGATTCTCTTCTTCTCCTTCTGGTATCCTTATGATATGGATATTACTGTATTTCATGTTGGCTTGCAGCTCTCTTAAAACTTCTTCATTCTTTTTCAGTCTTTTTTCATTTTCTTTCACTGTCTGGGGTTTGTTATCTATGTTTTCTTCTAGCTTGCTGATCTGATTCTCTCCCTCCTCTAGCTGTTTTTCATTCCTTCTACTGTATTATTCAGTTAAAAGATTGTATTCTTCATTTCCTCCTGGCTCATTGATAGTTTCTATGTCCTTTTTTTTTTTTTTTTTTTCTTTTTAAAGATTTTATTTATTTATTATTTCCAGAGAGAGAGGAAGGGAAAGAGGCAGAGAGGGAGAGAAACATCAATGTATGGTTGCCTTTCACCTGCCTCCAGCTACAGACCTGGCTGGAGACCTGGCTTGCAACCTGGTTATGTGCCCTGGCTGGGGAATCGAACCAGCGACCTTTGGGTTCGCAGGCCGGCACCTTA
>PVIW01010981.1:19738-40625 GCA_004026585.1 Noctilio leporinus | reverse complement strand
AAGATATACAAAGGGCCCAGAGGCATATGAAAGAATGCTCAACATCACTAGTCATCAGAGAGATGCAAATTAAAACTGCATTAAGATACCACCTCACACCTGTCAGAATGGCAATCATCAGCAAATCAACAAACAACAAGTGTTGGCGAGGATGCGGGGCAAAGGAAACCCTCATACACTGTTGGTGGGAATGCAGGCTAGTGCAGCCACTATGGAAAACAGTATGGGGTTTCCTTAAAAAACTAAAAATGGAACTGCCTTTTGACCCAGCAATTCCACTACTTGGACTATACCCAAAGAATCCTGAAACACCAATTCATAAGAACCTATGCACACCTATGTTCACAGCAGCACTATTTACAATAGCCAAGTGCTGAAAACAGCCTAAGTGCCCATCAGTGGATGATTGGATCAAAAAACTTTGGTACATTTACACAATGGAATTCTATATGGCAGAAAGAAAGAAGGAACTTGTACCCTTTGCAACAACATGGATGGAACTGGAGAGTATTATGCTTAGTGAAATAAGCCAGTCAGTGAAGGACAGGTATCATATGATTTCACCCATTACAGGACAATAATGAGCAAAACTAACAACAAGCAAAACAGAACCAAGTATATGAATACAAGGAATAGGCCTTCAGTGGTCAGGGGGAACGGGGTTGGGGGAGGGGGGAGGCAGAGGGAAAGAAGGGGAGCAGCTTAGACAAGAACCTAGTATAAAGGAACCATAGACATGGACAACAGGTGGGATTGACTTTGGGGGGAATGGGTGGGTGGGGAGGGGGACAGAGGGGAGCAAAAAGGGGATGGATGTAATACAACAACAATAAAATTAAAAAAAAAAAAAGATTATTCTCTGTAATAAAAATTGCTAAGAAAACAAATCTTTCATGTATTCCATAATTGGAGCTTATTATACTGAAGAAATTTGGAATCTTTACAAAAGCAAGCATAGGCTAAAAATATTTTGAATCCTTCATAGTTTTGTTTTCTGTTGAAATAAAATACTTTATGGGGTTTTATTTATTTCATAATTTCTTACTGTGCTCTGTTTCCATTCAGCCATATATGAAGTTGGTGAATTATAATTATTTAAGATTTTATGTATGTTTAGAAAAGGGGAAGGGAGGAAGAAGGAAAAAGAGAAATATGGATATGCCAGAGAGATAGGAATCCGTTGCTCCTTGCAATCCCCCAACTGGGGACCTGGCCCACAACTCAGGCATGCGCCTTACCTGGGAATTAAACCAGTGACTTCAGTTTGCAGGCCAATGCCCAGCCCACTGAGCTTAACCAGTCAGAGCTGTGAATTAGAAGTTTTCTAGAGTCACCTGTCAGATCAGAATGAATGGGCTTTTGAGGGTTATGAAATTGCATACTGCTGGGCAAGGTGAAGTCATTGTTCCTAGGTGACCCATGGGTTGTTCAGATAATTTATTCATCTCATTTCACCCTCCCATCAACTCCTCGCATAGCAGGCCTGGGGTATGGCTAAGCCATGGACCCTTGCCTTCCTTCTGACAGAGCCTGAGGTGACTGAGGGAAGTAATAAAGATTTGTATTGCTTTGCTCCTATAAAAACTGCCATATTTTAAAATTAGGAGTACAGTAATATTTTTTAAGAAAGCATATTCTTTTACTTTTTAAAAATTGGGGAAAATGAAGTAAAACCATAAATTTTATATCCCAATATTGACCCATATTTAAAGGATCTTAATTAGAATAGTTTATAGGACATTATATTCAGGAAACAGGACTGACATTTTTAGGGTAAATCCTTAGTCTCAGAGACCCTATTATGTACAGAGTTGTACTGAAATAATAAATAATAGAAAGTATGTAAAGCTAAGTGATGACTTAGAAATCATCCTCCTGGCTGGTAGCACAGTGGATAAGGTGCCGGCCTGCGAACCCAAAGGTCGCAGGTTCGATTCCCCAGCCAGAGCAAATAACAAGGTTGCAAACCAGGTCTCCAGTCAGGTCTGTGGCTGGAGGCAGGTGAAAAGCAACCATACATTGATGTCTCTCTCCCTCTTTGCCTCTCTCCCTTCCCCTCTTTCTGGAAATAATGAAATAAAATCTTAAAGAAAAAAGAAAGAAAGAAAGGAATCATCCTTTTGTGATGAAGAGAATTGGAAGTGGACCACTCTGGCATTCTCCTTTCAGTGGGAAGCCGGATAAACCTTGCAAAAGTGTGAAAGGTGTAAGGCAGAAATTTATGTGAAGATATATTAGCTACTAGAGATTTTAGTTTAATGGATGGGGCATTCAAGAATTACTAATTAATTCTAGACTGCATAAATTTGAAACCCAAGGCTGACGTTAGCTGTAAAACCTTGGACAAGTTTAGTCTCCGTTCCTCAATTTCCTTATCTGTAAAATATGATGGAATAGCACTTATTAGGATTGTTGTGAGGATGAAATTAATTAATGCCACTTAAAATTTAGCAAACAATAAATGTTATTTCTGATTAGTATATTTAAAAACAAGGAGAAAGACTTAGCAACTTAATATGACGAATGTTAGAGATACTTAGCAATGTCTATTACCTAGATGTTTGTATTGTTAATTATGACAGGTAGTATACATAGCCCTAACTGGTGTGGCTCAATGGGATGTAAAATGAAGGGTCACTCGTTCGATTCCCAGTCAGGACACATGCCTAGATTGTGGGCTAGGTCCCTGATGGGGTATGTTTGAGACAACTGATGCCTCTCTCTCTTTCTCTCTCTCTCCCTCCTACCTCCCTTCCTTTCTCCTTCCTTCACTCTCCCTTCCATTCTTTCTAAAAATAAATAAGTAAAACTATTTTTAAAAATGTAACATCTATAGAGTGAATTCTTTTGTGATGTGGAATATTGTGTGATTTACAGTTATTTATTCTTTTTAAATATGTATTTTTCCTAAGGAAACATTAAACCATGTTTTCTATTACTTCTGTGTTAAATATACATTAAGAGCCCAATTTAGCCCTGGCTGGTAGTACAGTGGATAAGGTGCCGGCCTGTGAACCCAAAGGTTGCTGGTTCAATTCCCAGCCAGGGCACATAACCAGGTTGCAAGCCAAGTCACCAGCCATGTCTGTGGCTGGAGGCAGGTGAAAGGCAACCATACATTGATGTTTCTCTCCCTCTCTGTCTCTTTCCCTTCCCCTTTCTCTGAAAAATAATAAATAAAAATTTTTAAAAAGCCCAATTTATTGAAAAGAAAAGTTCATTCATGTTAATCCATACACCACTATTTTCAATTAACCCAACTTATGTACCTGAACTATGAGACATTAGAGGAGTTAGCTGTGGTAGTCAGAAGAGTTGGGAATGTTCATGCAGCACAGGGAGATTAGAAACGTTTAAATCATTCATAATAATACAGTGCACTAAAGGGAAAAGCTGGGTCCATTGCCCAGTCATTGTCAAACACTATACTCATTCACTTGAGAGACAAACAAGTAAAATCTTCACATATTTATTAAATGCTTTTAGGTTAAAAATTGCTGGGAAATTATAATATAGTTGAGGGAATAAAGCAAACATGCCAAATTTTAAAAAATAACAAAAGATAGAAATTTAGGACCATGAGTGAATACTTGATTAATTAGCCAAGCAGTTTGCAATAGTTAATGTAGAAAATCAGAAGAGAGAGCTTTAAAAAAATAAAGGAGAGAGCTTTTAGTGTCACATTGATGGAAATTTCCTTCAAGAAGGAAGCAGTATTTGAGCCACGTTTTGGTTGACCAAGAGATGAGAGATAAATAGCAGAAGGCAGCTTGGGTCAGATTATCAGATAGTAAATCAAGAGTTTTGCCAAAGGCATTGAGACTTCATTTCATAGCTGCCCACAGAGGCAGATATGCAGCCCATCTTGTTGATTTCAGAGGTGCAATAGCTCCCTGTTTGTGAAGGCATTTGGGAATCCCAGCACCGTTAACCAACTGCTAAGCAGTAGTAGGTCTGGGGAAAGAATCAACTGTAATTATGAAATGAAGTTTGATTTTAACCTAATGGAAAAACCTGAACACATTAGCAGCATAAACTAGGTAGGAAAAAGAAAATATGTATAATTCTCTTTAAAATCTTAGCAGTTATTGAAATCACTGTTCTTATTATGTATAGCGGAGACTCAGATATTTACCTCTGTTTATTAGACTTTGCTTTTTCAGAAAGAATCTAAAGACTGGGTATGAATATATTATTTTTAACTGTGAAGTATTTCTGGACCCGTTTATAAGAATCTTCAAATCTAAAATGCTAATAGCTTATTACATGTTATTTTTAGTAAGTTAATATTATTAGTAAGTTAATATGTGTGTTCTTGAGGGAAATGATTTGCCACTTTTTCTTTTTAAAAATATTGGCTTTGTATTTAAACAGAAAATGATGCTAGAGAGCTTTTTCTCCTCCCACTAAGGTAGGGACAAAATAATTTAATTCTGAGCCATTGAATGAATACTTCTAATTGTATATGTGGTTCCCATTGAATTAATGCTTCTAGTTACATATGAGGGTCCAGGTTAAATTTTCATTACAACCTAGATTTGGTTGGGTTTTTCTGTTTTGTTTTGCCACAAGTGTTTTATTGATTCCTGCACAGTTTACTTGGGAGGATAACAAAGCTTACAAAACACATAATCCATAAACATTATTTTAGCTTATCTACATTGATTTATTGCTGAAATTCTACGTTTAAAGTTACTTCGTATCTCATGGGTTTCAGGATTATCTTTCAATATTAGAAATATAACCTTAGAGAAATAAACCTCTCCTGCCCTGCCCTCTATTAGCATAGGTACAATAGTTGGCACCTGAAGAAGTATTTCTCGCGCAGCAGCGCCTGGGCCTGGAGGCTGATCACAAACCCTCTGACTTACAGCTGGGTCAGTCGTTCAGCCCCTACACAGTGGCTTGTGAGCTTGGTGACTGATCGTGGATTCATTGCTTTGCATCCTGAGTCAGTCCTTCTTGCTCAGCAGAGCCTGGGCCTGGCCGCTGATTAAAAACTCTCTGACTTACAGCTGGATCAGTCAGTCAGCCCTGCACAGTGGCAACTGAGCTGGGTGGCAGATTGTGGATTCTTTGGTTCACAACTGAGTTGGTTTGTCCTGCCCAGTGGCCTCTGGGTCTGGCTGCTGATCACAGATTCATTGATTTACTTCTGAATCTGCCCAACCAGGCTCCATCTGAGCTGGTGGCTGATCCATTGGATTACAATTGAATCTCTCTGTCTAGCCCAGCAGGGAATTTGGTAGTTGATTTACAACTGAATCAGTCTCTCACCTCAAGCTGCATCTGAGCCTGGCAGTGGATCACAGACCAATAGGATTACAACTAAATCAATCCTTCCAGCCTAGCAGATCCTTAGCCTGTTAACTGATCACAGTCTGATTAGATTACAACAAAACCTAAAAATGGAGAGAAAAAGAAAATGTCTATCACCAAAAGGAAAGGAGGAATCCCCAGAAAGATCACTAAATGAAACAGAGGCAAGCAAACTATATTTATAGAATTCAAAATAATGACAATAAAGAAGCTCAGTGAGCTCAGCCAACTCAAAGAAAACTATAAACAACTCCAGAGGAACTACAAAGAACTCCAAGGAAGCTACAAGAACTTACTGAGAACTACACCAGCATTAAAAAGGACATAGAAACTATCAGTAAGAGCCAGGAGGAAATGAAGAATACAATTTCTGAATTGAAATATAAAGTAGAAGGAATCAACAGCAGGCTAGAGGAAGCAGAGGATCAGATCAGTGAGCTGGAGGACAACATAGAAAAATATTCCAAGAGAGTGCAATAGAATGAAAATAGGCAGAATGAGAATGAAGAAATTTTAAGAGAGCTGCAAGACAACGTGAAACATAATAATATCCACACCATAGAAATACCAGAAGGAGAAGAGAAACAAGAAATGACAATTGTTCAAAAAAGTAATGATAAGATAACTTGCCTAACATGATGAGTGAAAATGTTACTCAAGTTCAGTAAGCACAGAGGGTTCCAATGAGAACCAATCCAAAGAGGCCCACTCCAAGACACATTATAATTAAAATGGCAAACTTCAAAGATAGAGAGAGAATCCTAAAAGCATCAAGAGAGAAACAGCAAATAATATATAAGGGGTTATACAATACAAGCCAGAAGAGAATATCAAAAAAAATTCCAAGTAATGGGAAACAAAGGCCTGCCACCAAGAATACTTTACCCAGTAAGGCTCTCATTCAAAATGGAAGGAGAAATAAAGAGTTTTCCAGACAAAAGAAGTCTAAAAGAATACATCTCTACCAAACCATCATTGCAAGAAAAGCTAAAGGGTCTGTTTAAAAACATGAAGAAACAGAAAGAGACAGAAAGGAACACAGGTACAAAGGGGGAAAATGGCAATAAATAAGTATCAGTCAATAATAACCTTAACTGTAAATGGATTAAATGCACCAATCAAAAGACATAGGGTAGCTGAAGGGTTAAGAAAACATGACCTACATATATGCTGTCTTCAAGAGACCCACCTCAGAACAAAAGATCAACACAGATTAAAAGTGAAGGGATGGAAAAATATATATCAAGCAAATGGACATGAAAAAAAGGCTGGGGTAGCAAAACTTATTTCAGACAAAATAGATTTTATGATGAAGGTCATTAAAAAGAGACAAAGAAGGACATTTCATAATACTTAAGGGAACAATTCATCAAGAAGATATAACTCTGGGAAACATATATGCACCCAACATAGGAGCTCCCAAATATATAAGGAAAATCTGGGAGGACTTCAAGAAGGATATAGACAGCAACACACTCATAGTAGGGAATTTTAATACCCTATTATCAACAATGGACAGATCTTCCAAACAAAAAAACACCAAGGATATTGTGGCATTAAACAACACTCTAGAAGAAATGGATCTAACTGATATATATATATAGAACCTTTCACCCCAAAGAAGCAAAATACACATTCTTTTCAAATGCACATAGAACAGTTTCAAAGATAGACCACATGGTAGGTCACAAAACAAGCTTCCACAAATACAGTAAAATTGAAATCATACAAAGCATCTTCTCAGATCACAATGGCTTGAAACTAGAAACCAACCTCAAGGGAAAAAAAAACAAAAATACTCTAACTCATGGAGACTGAATAATATGCTTTTAAGTAATGAATGGGTCAACAGTGAGATCAAAGATGAAGTCAAAAAGTTTCTGGAAACAAATGACAATGAATACACAACAGCCCATAACCTGTGGGACACAGCAAAGGCAGTCCTCAGAGGGAAATTCATAGCAATACAGGCCTACCTAAAAAAGGTCAGAAGAAGCTTTTACAACCTAACCATAAAGCTGCAAGAACTACAGGAGCAACAACAAAGCCCAGATCAAGTAGAAGAAAGGAAATAATCAAGATCAGAGCAGAATTAAATAACTTAGAGACTCAAATTACAATTCAAAGAATCAATAAGTCCAGGAGCTGGTTATTTGAAAAAATAAACAAAATTGACAAGCCTTTAACCACCCATCATGAAAAAGAAAGAGGACCCAAATAAACAGAATCAGAAACGACAGAGAAGTCACAACTGATACTTCAGAAATACAAAGGATTGTAAGAAATTACTACAGACAACTATATGACAAGAAATATGGCAACATGGGTGAAATGGATGAATTTCTGGAAATGTATAATCTACCAAAACTGAAACCAAAAGAAGCAAAAAGCCTGAATAGACCAATAACAACTAGTGTAATGGAAGAAGTAATCAAAAATCTCCCAAAGCATAAGAGCCCCGGACCAGATGGCTACACAGGTGAATTCTACCAAACATTTAAAGAACTCCTATCCTTCTCAACCTATTCCAAAAAAATCCAACAAGAGGGAAGACAATATTATTCTAATCCCAAAACCAGGTTAAGACACAACTAAGAAAGAAAACTATAGGCCAATACCTCTGATGAACATGGACACTAAGATTCTCAACAAAATATTGGCCAACTGAATCTAGCAATACATTAAAAAGATCATACACCATGATCAAGAGGGTTTCATCCCAGGGATGCAAGGATGGTGCAACATTTGCAAATCAACAAATGGAATACACCACATCAACAAAATGAAAGATAAAAACCATATGATGATATCAATAGATGCTGGAAAAGCATTTGATAAAGTACAGCAACCATTTATGATAAAAACCCTCAGCAAAATGGGAATAGAGGGAGCTTACTTCAATATCATAAGGGCCATCTATGATAAACCTGAAGCCAACATCATACTCAACAGGAAAAAAAAATAAAAGCTTTCCCCCTAAAATCAGGAACAAGACAATGCTATCCACTTTTTCCACTTCTGTTCAACATCATCTTGGAAGTTCTAGCCATAGCTATCAGAGAAGAAAAAAGAATCAAAGGTATCCAAATTGGAAAGGAGGAAGTCAAACTGTCATTATTCTCAGATGATATGATAGTGTATATCCAAACCTGATAGACTTCACCAAAAACTTACCCAACCTAATAAGTAAATTTAGCAAAATAGCTGGATCTAAAGCCAATGTTCAGAAATCAAAAGCATTTTTGTATACCAATAATGAAACATCAGAAATAGAAGCTAGAAAATAAATCCCATTTACCATAGCAACAAGAAAAATATAGTACTTAGGAATAAACTTAACCAAGAAGATAAGAGACCTGTACTCAGAAAACTACAGAACATTGAAGAAAGAAATCAAGGAAGATACAAATAAATGGAAGCATATACCGTGTTCATGGATGGGAAGAATTAACATCATTAAAATGTCCAGACTACCCTAAGCAATCTGTAGATTCAATGCAATCCCAACTAAAATACCAATGACAGACTTCACAGAGATAGAAAAATTACTTCAAAAATTTATATAGAGTCAAGAATGCCCACAAATAGCCACAGCAATCTTGAGAAAGAAGAACAAGGTAGGAGGAATCACAATACCGGCCATCAAACTATACTACAAGGCTACTGACTGGTACTGGCATAAGATAAACATAAAGATCAATGGAACAGAATAGAGAGTCCAGAAATAAGCCCAGAACTCTATAGTCAATTAATATTCAACAAAGAGGGAAGGAACATAAAATGGAGTAAAAACAGTCTCTTCAACAAGTGGTGTTGGGAGAACTGGACAGCAACATGCAAAAAAATAGAACCAGACCACCAACTTACACCATACACCAGAATAAACTCAAGATGGTAAAGGACTTAACCATAAGCAGTGACACCATAAAGGTCCTGGAGAAAAATATAGGCAGTAAAGTTTTAGGTATCCTACGCAGAGATATGTTTACTGATACTTCTTTAAGGGAAAAGGAAATAAAAGAACAAATAAATAAATGGGACTATATCAAACTGAGAAGTTTCTGTTCAGCTAAAGAAAATACCAGCAAAATTAAAAGGGATCCAACTCTATGGGAAAACATAATTGCCAATGATACCTCAGACAAGGGTTTGATCTCCAAAATATACAAAGAACTAATGTGACTCAACACCAGAGAGACAGACAGCCCAATTAAAAAATGGGCAAAGGACCTGAACATACAACTTTCTGAGGGAGACATGCAAAGAGCCCGAAGGCATATGAAAGAATGCTCAACATCACTAGCCATCAGAGAGATGCAAATTAAAACCACAATAAGTTACCACCTCACACCTGTCAGAATGGCAATCATCAACAAATCAACAAACAAGTATTGGAGAGAATGTGGGGAGAAGAGAATCCTGGTGCACCGCTGGTGGGAATGTAGGCTGGTGCAGCCACTATGGAAAACAGTATGGAATTTCCTTTGAAAACTGAAAATGGAACTGAACTGCCTTTTGATCGAGCAACTCCACTACTAGGACTATACTTGAAGAATCCTGGAACACCAATTCATAAGAACCTATGTACCCCTATGTTCATATCAGTGCTATTTACAATAGGCAAGTGCTGGAAACAGCCTAAGTGCCCATCAGAGGATGATTGGATCAAAAAACTTTGGTACATTTACATAATGGAATACTACACAGCAGAAAGAAAGAAGGAACTCCTACCTTTTGCAACAACGTGGATGGAACTGGAAAGTATTCTGCTTAGTGAAATAAGCCAGTCAGTGAAAGACAGATACCGTATGATCTCACCCATTATTGTCTTAGGACAATAATGAACAAAACAAATAAGCAAAATAGAACCAGATACATGCATACAATGAATAGACCTTTAGTGGGCCAGGGGAAGGGGGGATGGGGGAGGTGGAGGCAAAGAAGGGGAGCAGTTTAGTTAAGGAACTAGTATGGAAGGACCATGGACATGGACAACAAGTGGGATTGACTTTGGGGTGAGTGGGTGGGTGGGGAAGAGGACAGACGGAGTAAAAAGGAGATGGATGTAATACAATAAAATTAAATGAAAAGAAAAAACTTTGTATTGACTCTATAAAATATATATATATATAACCTTAGAATAAAACTCAAAAATTTTAAATAAATGTTAATAATAAAGGTCAATGAGTAGTCATTGTCCATAAGCACAGCACTGTTTTTACAGGGACTGTAGACTTTTACATTATAATCATCAGAGATATCTTTAAAAATAGAGAATCCATGGCCTTTGCCTACTTCATATCTTGACATGTTACCTGGGAATTTGCATTTCAAAGTAATATATTGATGTAAGTGCATTTCAGTTTGGAATTCACTGCTACTATCATTTATGTCATGCTTGGATCCATGTAATCTAGGATATTACATACTTGTTGCTAATGGGGGAGGTGTATGTGTTTGGTGGAAGGATTGAAGTCATTTTAAAAATTTAGTAGTGAAATTAGCAATTATCTCAGTAAATACTGTAGACAGTATTTTTTAAAGTTAGTGTCTCATTAGTTAATCTATTTAAATAAGGGAAATAGTGGCAGTGAGATTCTTTCTTACCTGGAGAATGAATATACTTCCTTAATGCTTTTTTAAAACCCCAGGGCCCAGGCCTGACATTATATCAATTAAATCAAAATATCTAAGGAATAGACTGAGCCTTTACATGCATATTTTAAAGAGTTTCAAGTAGTTTTAACATGCAACTGCAACTGAGAAACAGGGCTCTGCACAAATGACCAAAAATAACAATGATGTTACTAATCAAAAGAGTTACTAATATTTGTCTTGGGAATCCATAGTACTCAAAATGACATACTAAGCCCTGGCTGGTAGCACAATGGATAAGGTGCCTACCTGCGAACCCAAAGGTCACTGGTTAGATTCCCAGTCAGGTTGCAAGCCAGGTCTCCAGCCAGATCTGTGGCTGGAGGCAGGTGAAAGGCAACCATACACTGATGTTCCTCTTCCTCTCTGTCTCTTTCCCTTCCCCTCTCTAAAAATAATAAATAAATAATTTTTTTAAATCACGTACTAAAGGTATGACACTATAGCATACAAATCCTGTTTTCCCTACCTACTCATCTGTAACTTGTTTTGGAAAATTATAATTAAATTCTTTCAACAACAGATACTCTCTCTGGGTAATTTCAGTTCTCTTTTAGAGGCAATTTCTCTTCACAGATCTCTGCTAAGCTTCACTAGATTGGTAGAAAATACTGATTGGGCAGTTTAAGTGATGAGGGGAATAAAACTTTGACCTTCTTATGGGGACAGGTATATAATATATAACTAGTTGATTTTTATGATTTGGGCATTCATAGGCAACTCAAATATAATCAAGAATTAGTTTTAATTATATATTTTGAAGAAGCAAAATATTTTCTGAAGTACCACTATGTACAGGTAGGATATCAGAATCAATATGCTTATCAAATAATTTTTAGAAATGTTCAAAGGATCTAGGCAGCCAGATAAAATTAGGACTATAGAAAGTGCTAAAGTCTATGGCATGGATCAAAATGTATGTTCCACAGAACTTTCTGATTCTTCTAATATGAAAATCTCATCATTATTACAGTTTAATTACATAATACACATCCTTTGATACACACCTCCCTTTGTCCAAACTCATTAAGGAATAATTTCAATATCTGCTTTTACATTTAAATAAATGAAACCATATTTATTATCTAAAATTTATGATATTTTCTTATTTTTCTCTTTTAGATGCTTTCTGAGAGTATCAGTTTCTGTGTATGAGAAGTAGATATTGAAGATTATATGGTTACAGACACCATCTTTAAAAGACAGGCACTGAAGGTAAGTAATAACTATGGCCGCATAAATAATCTCATTTAAATGGGTCTGGTTGCCACATTGTAATTTGACTTGCTAAACTTACTTACTTACTGGCCCTGTCTAAGACACTTCTTAACCACATTCATTCATATTCAGACACAACTTTTTATGCCCTAACACCATCTTGACAAGAAGTATCATGTTTTATTGAGCACAGGCAGTTGATAAAATTGATATATTATTATGGTAGATAGCAAACCAATTAAGAAGAATAGAGAAGTAGCTTCCATCAACTTTGTGAGCACAACTCAGTCTGTAGAGTTTAACTTGGAAAAATAAACAAAAACTACCATCTACTGCATTTTCTTCTGTTCTTTAACAACTCCAAAAACCCTGTCATAATATCAAATACTCATAGTGTTACCCCTGAATACTAAACTTCTTTTCATTATTTCTCCATTCCTCCAAAATTTGTTTTGACCTACCATATTCTTTCACTTAGTATGTTCTGTTTATACCTCTGGTGATTACATGCTTACATAACTAAACAAAATTTTAAATATTTTCTGGTAAAATTTTGAGCGAGGTTATGAGAGCTACAAAATATAAATAATATTGAGTGTCAGGTGGGTATAACGGAAATTGTAAATATGATCTGTAAATGGGGCAATCCTGTTCAGCTCTAGAATCCTTTCTAAGTGGAAATAAAAGACTAGTAAAATCGTATCTCATGATTTATTTCAGAAGAAACCAGAAATACTAATTTTGATAAGTCATAATTTGTCAATATCATCATGAAATTTTGCCAGTGAAAAACTCTACTTTTGCCACTGTGTGAACCAAATATAGAACAGTTTATAACCTCTGGTTGTGGAATTTCTTTCCTTTCTTATAGGATTCTTTTTTCTTTTAGAACACAAACACTTAGAATCTATTTTTTCACTTTAATTTGTAGTTAGCAGCTTAGTGATTTTGCTAGTTTCCTGTGATGACAATTATTATCAGAAATGACTTTTCATAAAAATATAAATGATATAAATATTACTTATTTTTAATTCATTTGTACAGTTATATATGGTAAGTTGGATACTCCGAATGGCTATTCAATTGTTTCCTGAATTATAATAATTAGACACTTATTTTTATAGTTTCTTTATTTCCACAGTCTAAAACAGAGCCTTCTGATTAAGGAAAAGAAAAAGGGATTTTGGTTTTTATTGGGCCTTTTGCATACATTCATCAGTACTTGGCACACTGTGGTGGACTGGTCCATGAAAAGCACTTATTTTATTGATATATTTTCATTTTCATTCCCATGCTCCTGACCTCAACCCATAGGCAACCATTCTCTATGATGGCCTATTGCACTGTTTTGTTTGCTTTGCATGTAATACTTTCCTAATATGGGTATTGTTTGGTATGCATGTATTTTAAAATGTTTTAAATGGAAATGTTCAAGTAGAGATAAAAGGAAAGGGAGAATAATATTTTGAACCTCCAGATGCCCGTCTCTCCCCTTCAGCAGTTAACCCATGGTTGGTTGAGTTTTTGTTGTAACCATATTTCTACCTTGCCCCCTCCCCCATTTGTGTACATGAAATCTTAATATGTATAAATAGCATTGTGCTCTGTATCTCATTCTGGTTCTTACTGCTCTATATTACTTAACCTTTGATTTTGTTATTGATGTGCAATGTTCTGTTTACATGCTTCTAACTGTTGCATAGCATTCCATGACTTGTAGTTACTGTGTTTTACCTATCCACATTTACCAGGGATAAGTTCCATATTTACCCTGGTTGCTTCCAATTTCCTATTATGTCAAACAATGCCTACTGAACATTTTCACAGTTGTCCTTTTATGGAACTTGGTGAAGATTTCTTTGGGATGTATACTCAAGTTCAGAATTGCTGGGTAATAGAATATATGTTTATACTTAATTTGACCAAGTGCTGCCAGGTGCCTTACCAAATAAATACTTTGGTCCACATTTTCATCAGCAGTAATCCTTCATTGCTACCCTCCTCTGCATTATTCAGCTTTCTAATGTTTTCAGCCTAATGTCTATAATTTTATAGCTCAGTGTTTTAATTTGAATTTCTCCTATCACTAATGAGCCTGAGCATCTCTTTATATTCTTGTTGGCCTTTTGGCTTCCTACTTCAGAAATTGCTTGTTAATGCTTTTTCGTATTCATTCTTACCTCTTGATTAATGGTTTTTAGAGTTTATTGTTTATTTCAGATACTGATTTTCTATCAGCTTGTGATATTAAAACATTTCTGCTTCTCTTCTTCCAACTTTTTGGTTTTGTGCATGATGTTCCTTAAATAGACATTAATATTTTAAATATTCAGTTAAAAACATTTTCTTGATATATGTTATTGGTATACAGAATAGCACTGATGTTATAAAACTTGATCTTGGTTCTAGCAATGTTTCTGAAGTCTTGTTCTTAATATTTTTTTTCCCCTAGATAGATTTGTATTGACTACAAATAATGACAGTTTCATCTCTGTTCTCTCTGTATATTTTTAATTCTTTCCAACATCTTTGATCACCTTCTTTGGAACTATGTTAAACAGTTATAGTGACAGTGGGCATCTTTATCTTATGTCCAATTAAAAGAGGACACATCTAATTTCTTATTTAATTTAAGTATAATGTTTGCCAAAGGTTTTTAACATAAAACAATTACCAAGTTAAGAAAGATTTCTTATTCTAGCTTACTGTACATTCTTACCATAAGTAACTATTGAATCCCATAAAATGCTTTTAAATGCATCTGTTAAAATAGCCATGTGATATTTATCCTGTGGTATATTAATGTTATTATCTGTATGGATAGAAATTTTAGTGTTTAACCACCCCTGCATTCCTAGTTTACACACTACTTGATCATAGTGTATTCTTTTTCATACATTATTGTACTTGGTTAACAAATATTTTATTTAGGATTTTAGAATATACATTCTTAAGTGACATGTGTTATAATTTTCTTTTATTCCTTTTCCTCATCTTGTTTTACACTTAAGATTGTACTAGCCTTATAAAATGAAATGGTCAGATCTTACTCTTTCTATTATCTGGAATAATTTTATGATATATGAATTTATTATTTCTTAAATGTGTGTTAAAATTCATGTAAAATTGTCTGGTTCTGAGGATTTTTGAGAGATTTCTTACAAAGCCTTTAATGCTTTTTGGTATATTCAGGTATTTTTCCTGAATTTCTTCCTAGTCCCCATCCCATAGGAATGATGACACCTGATGGACTCCCCATCTGCAAGTATTACTCAAACCCAGTTTCCTGTGAGCCAGAAAATACCTAGACCATCGTGGTGTCCACATTCCAACTTAGCAATGCAATGGTCACCCTATTTTGAACAGACCAGAGATTCAGGGTCCTGACCCTGACTAGGGGGTTCTGATCTACCCAACCTTGCTTCACTTGAACTCCCACTGTCACACCTAAATTATGCTGTGCACCCAACAGTTATCTACTTTCCTGTAACCAAAAACTTTGGTTAATAATGCCCTGAATTAACTTCTTTATTTCTCTTAAAGCTGTTGCCATAATTCTGGTTAATATGTGTCAAGTTATCTAAAAGGTAAATATTTTTACAAAGGAATAAGTAAGGTATTATGGTCAGAAAAGATGAGTGTTGGGGGTACAGATAGGCAATCATCTGTTTTAACAGTCTTTACAATATAAACTAGATATAGTTCACTCTGGAAGATTGTCATTTTATCTCCAGAGTTTAAAACTTTATAATAAGTATGTATCATCAAAAAAAATTATATATAAAGGTATCTCCACCTAACAAAAAGTGGAAGTTCTTAGACCTACTAATGAAAATAATTGTCAATGAACATATAATAATGTAATTTTTAATATATTTGAGTGTGCTTTCACCATGTTAATTCAGTTTTTCTCACACACTTTAAGAATGTATCTTCCTTTTTAATTCTTTCTTTAAAAAATATGATATTTATATCTTCTCTAAAACAATTCTGATACACTTCAACATCCCTTTGTCTCCCTTACATCTCCATCTATTTTAAATTCTAAACTATGGTAATCAGATTTTCATTTTCTTTGGTTTTTATCTATCATTTTCTTTTTTTTGGGGGGGGGTGTTATATAATCCTTTTATTAGCTCTTCATGAATTATTGTTGAATTTCTTTTTTTAATTCTTGTTTTCTGTTACAGTTGTCCCAATTTTTTCCCCTTTGTCCTCCTCCATCCAACTCACCTGCTGCTCCCACACTTCTTCCCCACACCATTGTCCATGTGCATGGGTCATTCATACATGTTCTTTGACTAACCCCTTCTTCTTCTTTCCACCGTTCTCCCCACTCCCCTTTCTCTGGCAGCTGTCAGTCTATTCCCTGTTTCCATGTCTCTGGTTCTGTTTTGCTCATTAGTTTATTTTCTTCATTAGATTCTTAGATTCATTAGATTCATATGATATTTGTCCTTCACTGACTGGCTGATTTCACTAAGCATAATATTCTCCAGTTCCATCCATGTTGTTGCAAAGGGTACAAGTACCTTCTTTCTTTCTGCTATATAGAATTCCATTGTGTAAATGTACCAAAGTTTTTTGATCCAATCATCCACTGATGGGCACTTAGGCTGTTTCTAGCACTTGGCTATTATAAATAGTGCTGCTATGAACATAGATGTGCATAGGTTCTTATGAATTGGTGTTTCAGGATTCTTTGGGTATAGTCCAAGTAGTGGAATTGCTGGATCAAAAGGCAGTTCCATTTTTAGTTTTTTAAGGAAATCCCATACTGTTTTCCACAGTGGCTGCACCAGCCTACATTCCCACCAACAGTGTCTGAGGGTTCCCTTTGCCCCACATCCTTGCCAATACTTGTTGTTTGTTGATTTGTTGATGATTGCCATTCTGACAGGTGTGAGGTGGTATCTTAATGCAGTTTTAATTTGCATCTCTCTGATGACTAGCGATGTTGAGCATTCTTTCATATGCCTCTGGGCCCTTTGTATATCTTCCTCAGTGAGTTGTCTGTTCAGGTCCTTTGCCCATTTTTTAATTGCCTTTGCCCATTTTTTAACTGGCTTGTTTGTCTTCCTGGTGATGAGTCATATGTGTTCTTTATATTTTGGAGATCAAACCGTTGTTCACAGTATCATTGGCAAATATGTTCTCCCATATGGTCAGTTCCCTTTTCATTTTGATGATAGTTTTCTTTAGCTTACAGAAGCTTTTTCATTTTATGTCCCATTTGTTTATTTTCCCTTTGTTTCCTTTGCCCTAGGAGATATATCAGCAAACATACTCTATGTGTGATATCTGAAATTTTACAGCTTGTTTTCCTCTAGATTTTTATGGTTCACAACTTACGTTTAAGTCTTTTATCCATTTGAGTAAATTCTAGTGTATGGTGGTCCAGTTTCATTTTTTTGCATGTACCAATCCAGTTCTCCCAATATCATTTATTGAAGAGTCTATTATTACTCCATTGTATGCGCATGACCCCTTTGTCAAATATTAATTGGTCATAGACTTCTTTCTGAGCTCTTTATTCTGTTCCATTGATCTATGTGTCTGGTTTTTATGCCCATACCATACTGTTTTGATTATAGTGACCTTGTAATATAGTTTGACACCAGGGGTCTTTCCTACTTTGTTCTTCTTTCTCAAGTTTGTTGAGGCTATTAGGAGTCTTTTTGGTTCCATATAATTTTGAAAAATTTGTTCTAAATCTGTGAAATATGCCATTTTAATAGGAATTGCATTGAATCTATAGATTGGTTTGGGTAATTAGGTACATCTTAATTATGGTAATTCTTCCAATCCATGAACACAGTATATGCTTCCATTTATTTGTATCTTCCTCAATTTCTTTCTTTGGTGTTCTATAGTTTTCCAAGTACAAGTCTTATACCTCCTTAGTTAAATTTATTCCTAGGTACTTTATTTTTGTTGTTGTTGTTATTGTTGCTGTAGTAAATGGGAATTTTTCCCCTAGTTTCTGTCTGATATTTCATTAGTGGTGTACAAAAATGCCATCAATTTCTGAACATTGATTTTGTACCCCAATACCTTATTAGATTGAGTATTCCCTTCTTAGATTGAGTAGTTTTTTGATGGATCCTGAAGGGTTTGGATGTGCACTGTCATGTCATCTGCAAATAATGATAGTTTTATTTCCTCCTTTACAATTTAAATGCTTCTTTTTTCTTCTTGTCTGATCTTGTGACTAGCACCTCCAGGACAATGTGGAATAAGAATGATGAAAGCAGATACCGTTGTCTTTTCCCTGATCATAAGGGAAACACTTTTCTAGTTTTTGCCCATTGAGTATGATACTGGTAGTAGGTTTTCCATATATGGCCTTTATTCCTACTTTGCTCAGTGTTTTTATTCTAAATGGGTGCTATATTTTATCAAGTGCTTTTTCATCATCTATTGATCTGATGTTGTGATTTTTGTCTTTCATTTTATGTAATTATCACATTTATTGATATGCAAATATTGCACCATCCCTATATCTCTGGAATAAATTCCACTTGATCTTGGTGTATGATCTTTTAATATATTGCTGGATCCACTTTGTTAATATTTTGTTCAGAATTTTAGCATCTGTGCTCATCAGAGATGTTGGCCTGTAGTTTTCTTTCTTTGTAGTTTCTTTACCTGGTTTTGGGACTAGGATAATATTGGCATCATAAAAAGAGTTTGGAAGTCTTCCCTTTTCTTGAATGTTTTTGAATAGTTTGAGTAGGATAGATGTTAGTTTTACCACCCCTACCACCATAACAATATCAACTATAAAAGAGCAAAGAATAATAATAGCAGAAAGTGAAGTGTAGTCATAGAAAAAGGGGAAAGGGAAAAAGAAAATTAGAAGACCAAGGGAGAGAAAAATGATTATGGGAGGGGAAAGGTGAAGAGAACTACTGCTTGAATTAAAAGAGAAAAACAGGGAAAAGGAACATGCAAAAAGTAACAAAAGTAATAAAAGGAAAGAAGAAGGCAACAGTGAAGCAATCAAAGATAAAGCGTACAATAGGAGATAGGAAAGAGAAATCCGAGCACCAAAAATAAAAAAGAAAATAGAGATAAAAAGATAAATAAAAAGGCAATGAAAAAGAAAAATAGCTAAGATAATGAAAAATAACCGAGTGGATTTGTCTCAGTACAGTTTAGACCTTGTCTTCCAGTGTCTCCCTTTGGGTGCTGATGTCTGAGTCTGGTGTAACACAATGTCAGGTACTGTCCACGTCTGGCCCTTGGCTGCCTTTTCAAAGCAACATGCAATCCACAGTTTGTGGCCGATTCCTCTGGGCATGGCTGCTCCCAGTTTGGGCCAAGTTGCTCTGTAAAGCTGGCTTTTATCAGCACTCGCCAGGGGTGTGTCAGCAAATGTCCCAAGTCACCACAGGATCTATCTCTGCCTGCTGGCCTGCTGTCCATCTTAGACTAATTGCAGACCAGACAATTTCTGAGAGGGATTCTGGTGGAAACACTGGGCTACGATTCCTGAATCTCTCATGCAGGTGCCTTTCATACTTTGGGGAAGGTGGTGGGTGTGTTCCCCCTCCCACAGGTGCTAGTCTGAATCTCTCAGGAAATTATTTCCCTGTACTCAGCAGGGTAGGGCCCCTAGTAGCCTTCCATACCTGGATTTTTGGGTCTGCTGGACACTGGGAGGCTCACTCATGAGTGGGAAGCAGCAGCCTGCTTTCCAGGATAGTGTATGAATTGGCTGCACCCTGCAGCCGCTGGGTCTGTTTATGTTTCTTTCTCCTCAGCAAAGGTTAAGAGGCAAGATGGGAGAAAAGAAAGAAAAAAATAACAAACAAAACAAAACACCAAGACAGACCAAAACTAAGAAAAGAACTAAAAAGAATTGCTGAATAAAGCAAACAAGATTTTAGAGGTTGTGGCAAGGGGATTTCCAAAAGGTGAGGGGAGCAGTATCCCATAGGGAGAGGTCATTGCTTTTTCTCTGGGAGGGGCTCTCTCTTCTCTAGAATGTTGGCTGCTGTGGAGCCCACGTATACCTGGGCTCCAAAACACCACTGCCACTCCCCCAAGATTCTCCCCAGTGCTTCCCACTTCAGACTCTCCTGCACATTCCGCCCTACCCACCCAGGGTGGGTGGCCACAAACATAAAATCTGTGCTTTGCCTCTTTGAGAAAAGAAAATGATGGTGGGTTTGTCTTCATCGGTTTTCCTCTCTTCGCAAATCAGAGATTCTTTGATCTCCTGATCTGAATGTTCTTCTAAGGTCCCTTTCCTGGATTATATAGACTCTCCTATTGTATTTGGGTCCTGATTTTTATATGGCCCATTGGCCTGCTCATTGGTGGGAACTTTGCCCTTGCCTGGCTGCCTAATGGGCTCCACCCCTAGCAGGATAGTTTGTGTCTTGAGAGGGCTACTCGATGTGTGTTGGATCCCAGTTCAGGGCACCTACAGGAGGCTACCTTGTGACACCTCTCTCATGCTTTCGTGTCTCCCCATATCTCCTGTATCAATAGATTATATCCTGTATGCATCATCTTTTTTCGAGTCTCATCTTTCTGATGAGGTCATGGTAGGAAGGTAAGAATCCAACAGCGAAACTGTAACGCTGGATGGTAACAGGATGCCCCTGTAGCTCCCACCAATGAGCCTCAGACTCAGACATTGGTCCCTGCCCCCCCCCCCCCCCCCCCCCCCCCCCCCCCCCCCCCC
>PVIW01010981.1:0-19638 GCA_004026585.1 Noctilio leporinus | reverse complement strand
AGGCACAGCAGCTTCTTCCCAAGCAGGATGTTGTACAGGCAACCCCTGTACAACACGGCTGTTAGGACCCTTAAGAAATGCCATTTTATGCAAATTCATGTCATACAAAACAAAAAACTAGTACAAAAAAATGGGTTAGGTTCCAAAAAGCTTTTTAAACTCACTGTTACATTTTTTATAATTAAGAGAAATATCTTTATGAAAGCAATTTTCAACAAAAGTATAACAATATATATTAAATAATGTTTTCTTCCTCGTCACTACTAAGCACCGTTCACCAAGGGCGTTTTCTTTTTGACCAGATATCTTCCTCCTCTGAACTTACTTCAGCGTTATCCTGACTTCTATCCTGTACTTTTTACAAAAAAAAAAAAAAAATATTTTAGATTGCTTGCTTTTAGTTGAGAGATCTTTATGAATTTTGTTACATGGTGCTAAGCACTTGTGAAGTTCTGTCTTAAACTTTTTCTTTCAATGGAAGGATCTTCATTTAGGAAATACAGCTCCAACTATTTGGCTAAGTCTAGGCCTTTCTTTATGCTTTTTAAAGTGCTTAACTTTATTTTTTGCTCTTAAAAGCTCTTATTCCATATTGTCCAGGGACTTCCCTAATTTTGAATGAGATTTTTTTTTTGTTTTGTTTTGTTTTTTTTGTTTTGCCCTTAAAAGTCTCTGGGTTGTTTGGGGAATTCTCTAATTCTCAAACCATTTTAGAGCAAAACTGTGTTATAAAAATGCCATGTTATATGGGGGTTACCTGTATTTTCCTCAGAATGGCTCCCGCGCAAACCTGTGCAGCTTATGTGCCAGGCTGGGTGGTGGCTGGCGAGCAGCAGCTGCTCTGCCCAGAACCGCTTGGGCTGCCCACCCCCTGTGGACCCTCACAGGCCAGCAGGCACTCACTCGCACACTGGTCCATGCACATGCCCACTCACACCGGCTCTCACTCACTCGCAGCTGAAATTCCCAGGTTGATTGCTCAGTGGCTTAGCTGCAAGATGTCCCAGCCCCAGGATGGAAGCTTCCAGACACTCTGCAGCCAGCTTGGAATCCCCCTGCTGTTGGCTAATTTTAAAGACAACAAGCTATTAAGATTTTTGGTCAGTGCTACTTTAGACATCTTTTAAATATTTTCTGGACTTGTTTCTCTTTCTATTTGATTATTTCTTCAGCGTCATTCTTCTGAGGTCTTGCAACTTGGAAAAATATATAATACTTGAAAATATATAATACTTAAAATATGTATAATATATACTTATATATATTTTATATATATTATATATATAATATCATAATTAAAAGACTGAACAGCTGGATATAAAACTTTAGGTTTTAAATTTTCATCAATACTTTGAAAATCCATGATCATTTTCTTTTGTTATTACCATCATTTCTTCAATTACATTCTTTATATTTTTGTTTTCTCTCTGCGTCCTTGCTATTCAGATGTTAACACTGACAGTCTATTAGCCTTTCTATTAGATATATAGATTTTTTTTGTCCTTAGTCTTGAAGATTTGCTCAAATTATCCTTCAAAGTGATTAATTTATTCCTCATTTTAATTTTGCTATTTAATCTATATATTGCAATTATTAGACTTTTCCTACCTAGCTTTCTGCTTGCTTTTTTTGTGTGCTTGTTTTTGTTAGACATAGCTATGTTCCCTTCTTTTTTTAGTATGTTGATTACGCTAATTTTAAATTCGTGGGCCATCAGAGCTAACATTTCTGCTTTTCTTAGACTCTGAATGCCAATTTGTTAATTTTCTTGGATATAGCTACACTCTTTAAAATATCTTCATATTTTGACCTTGTAAGATCATTTTCCCCAAGGTATATTGGTTACTGCGTTTGACATTGCATATGGGAAAAGGCTAGCACCCTGTTCCTGTCATTTATCCCCTTCTTCCTCATCCCACCATGGAAAAGCAGCATCCATAGCTGGTGACTGTTTTTCACTAGCTCTTTGACTTGGTAGGAAAGGACAGGAATATGACTGCACAAGGTTAGTCCCCTCTTGTTTTTTTCAGCTCTTTACTCTGTTTATTTCTGAGGGTATTGGTACAGTCCCTGTAAATATGGGGACAGTCAGTTTTTATCTCAAGACAATCACAAGAAAAAATTAAAAGCAGAGAAGCAAAACTCTCATAGTTTATTTTATCCTCCCACAGCCTAGACTGCCTGCCCTAGAACCCCAGCTTCCAAGGCCTAGGAACATTTTCCAGTTCAAAACAGTCCTCCTCACCACCCTGTCTTCCCTAGGAGCTTTAGAGTTTTCTTATTTCTTATTTTTCCTCTCTATATAGTTCCTGTTAGAGTTGATCCTTGGAGAGGGACCCAGCAGTTTTTCAAGTCCAACATCTTGGTATTACCTTTCTGGAAGAATCTAACCAAACCTTTACTTTTTGTGTGCCCTTTAACCCAGAGACTGCATTTCTGTAAGTTTCTTCTAAGTGTATTATCATGAATAATTTTATCATAATATTTGAAAGCAACTTAATTGTTCTACAATAAGAGCTCATTAAATAACTGGAAGATATTCATAGAATAAACTAAGATAATACACTGTGAATATCTATACACACATACACAAAATGAAATAGAGATTATCTTTTAGTATAACAAAATAGGGGAATTTGTTTTTGCTGGGTTGTTTTTTTTGTTTTGTTTTGTTTTTTTTCTTTCTTTCTTTTTTGTACTTTCCAAAATTTCTACAATAAGTATGTGTTGCTTTTGAATTCTAAATGAGTGAACAAATAAGTATATATTTTAATAAAGCATTTAGCAGTCAGCTGAAATGTGACCCATTGCATGTACCAAACATTAGGTTTGTATTTTTCTTTTTTCTTCTCTACTTGTTCATTTTAGTTTTGTCTGAAAGTTTGAAGTGAATGGAGGGAAAAAAGAAAATGTATTGGTTTATGTAATTTTCATTGCCTTATCAAAATACAGAAACTAATTCATTGGAAAGAGCAGACTTTGTCTCTTAAAGATATAAGAAATAGTGGACATCACAGTGATGATACTGTTTATTTAGAAGGCTTACTTGACCTTTCTGGGCTTACATAAATATTGATTATATGTGGCTAGTCAGTATTATTTGTATAACTAAGTTAAAGTACTTTACAGACTAATTATGTTATGTCCCTGTCTCCAACTATAATATCCTTATGAAGAAGATATTGTGCCAACTTGCTCATATGTCCTCATATATATGACCCATAGAAAATTAGAAATGGAAATGGGGGATTATCAGAGCTGGCAGTTAGATCATTGGTTCAGTTTCAGTTTAGAAATATAGTAAAAGTACAGTAGATAAAGTCACAGAGAATAAAGTAGAAGGGAAAAAATGGAAATAGTCACATTTTTTCATGTAGTTAGTCTACCAGAGAGTAACTTACAATACCATGAAGGAAATACTTTATAGGGCTCTGAACATTACCAAATACAAGTTGTGCTAAAAAGGCTAAAGAAAAACTAATAAAGTGACAAAGAAAGGGGGCTCAAATTAAAATAGGCTGTGATTATTAAATAGCAGATTATTTTGTTGTTGAGGTTTGATGAAAAGTTAATCACCATGTTCTGCATATAAGTTCTTATCCAAATTTAGAATAGACATACAGAGCCAGATAAGAAGACAACTGAACTCAGATACTTAACAAAACTGTGTTAGGAACATGTGACCCCAAACTAAGAAATGAGAGCAGAAACAGAGCAAGAAATGACATTAATGAATTTGGCAAAAAAAACTTTCAAACAAATTGTATACCTATTCAAAGACTTAAAGAAAAACATTAAAAGTTTCAGACTAGTCCAATATGTATATTGTTCAGCTTTAGAAATTCCCATATCTGAAATGAAATATCCATTGGATGGGTTTAGCAATGCATTAGACACTACAGATAAAGTGCAAAGAATAGGAGGGAGAAAAGGAAATATATCATAAAGCCGTTACATTATTTAGGAAGTGGTATACTATTATTTAAAAGTTGCTTGTGATATGTTAAAGATACATATCTATACCCCAGAATAATTACTAAAGATATAAAATAGATGTAACTAACATGTCAATAGAGGAGATAAGTGGAATGCTAAAAAACCGAATTTATTCAAAAGAAGACAGGAACAAAGAGTGAAAGAAGATATAGGCCAAAAGAAAATAAGTACCAGGGTTGCAGATTTATATCCAACAGTATGATATAACTTTATTAAATATAAAGTAAGCACTCCAGTAAATTGGATTATTTTATTAGTCTGGTATCAAAAACAAACAAACAAAAAACAAAATATTCTCTGCTGAATGGGTTGACAGACTTTTTATTGAATGAATAAATAGTGAATATTTTGTGCTTGTTTGCTGTCCAACTACTTAGTTCTTCTTATGTGATATCTTAAAAAATAGCCATAGACAGAATGTAAATAAGACAGAGTGGGTATGCTTGTGTTTCAATAAAGCTTTATTTACAAAAATAAAACCAGCTGGTTCTTAGGCTTTAGTTTGCAAACCCCTAGTATACTGAATAAATGAAGTGGATTTTAAATATAAAGATGCAGATACGTTAAAATAAAATGTACCATGAAAACACAAATCATCAGAAAGTTGAAGTGGCTAAATATTAGAGAAATTAAATACCTTGACAAGAAGAAAGACATCTACACCAAAAATAAAGGGGAAATTTATAATGATAAAAAAGAGAGTTTATCTAAAGGACATATTGCCCCAAATGTGTATGCACCTAACAAAGATCTTAAAAACATATGAAGCAAAAACAAATAGAGTTGAAAGGAGAACGAGACAAATCCACAGTTAGCTATGCAACTTTCCTTCCTCAGCAATTGGTCGAGAATATAGACAGAAATTGATAGTAAACAAATGTTGAACAACTGTAAAATCCAGCCTGACCTAATTGACATTTATAGAACACATACTCAAAAACAGCAGAATATACATTCTTTACCACCATGTGTGGAACATACTCCATGATAGACCATGGGCTGGGCCATGAAACAAGTCTCAGTAAATTTTAAAAGATTGAAATCATCCAGAATATGTTGTCTCTAAAAAAAATAAAATTAAGTTACAAACCAATAACAGAATAGTATGAAAAATTCCCAAATAAGCATCACACTTCTAAATATCCTATGTGTCAAGAAGAAATCATAAGGGACCTTAGAAAATATTTTGAAGTGAATGATAAAACGCAACATATCAAAATTTGTGGAATGTACGTTAAGCAGTTTTTAAAGAGAAATTTATCATTTTAAGAGAAGGAAAATTAAATCCATTAGTAACTAGAAACAAAGAAATACTATAAAAGCAGAAATCACTATTTAGAAAATACCAAAAAATAGGATCAAGGAAAGAGAAAGAGAGAGAGCCCATTAAAATAGCCAGTGGGAAATCTAGATGATGACAGCCTTTAACTTCTTGAGTCACATTGTTGCAGGATGGCCTGGCTGCTGTACCTTCCCCTAATCCCGGGTGACCCAGGTCTCATTCTGGATCTCTTCCTGTCTACCCCCTCCTGTGTTGAAAGTTCTGTTGCTTAAACCTTTTTTCTTTTTTTAAGATTTTATTATTATTTTTTTAGATAGAGGGGAAGGGAGGAAGGAAGAAAGGGAAAGAAACATCAATGTATTGTTGCCTTTCACCTGCCTCCAGCTGGGGACCTGGTTGGAAACTTGGTTTACAACCTGGTCATGTGCCCTGGGTGGGAATCGAACCAGGGACACTTGGTTTTGCAGGTCAGTGATTAATCCACTGAGCCGCACCAGCCAGGGCTAACTAAACCTTTTTTAAAATATTTTTTAATGTATTTTTAGAGAGAGGAATAGGGATGAAATGGAGAGAAACCGCTATCAGCTGCCTCTCCCATACACCACAACTGGGGCCAGTCCCACAGCCCAAGCATGTGCCCCTACAGGGAATCGAACTGGTGACCTTTTAGTTTACCAGATGACCAATCAATGCACTGAGTCACAGTGGTCAGGGTGCTTAAAACTTTTTAAGGTTTGCTCTCTCATCTTTGTGGAGCCAGTCCTCTAGGAGGTTCATAAGAAGGGATATATAGGAAATAATTTTGCATTCTCACTAAGCTTTAAATTTCCATAGATGTTAGATCTTTTTACATTGGTTACTTTTATGTTGCCTGTTCTGTTTTGTAAAGGTAACTAGGAATAGTTATTTAAATATATTTTTGCACTGCCGTTAAGGACTTTCTCTTTAGTCTCTATATCTACCAGAGGGAAACAATTCTGAAAAAGTCCTTCATAAGAAAGAAAATTCTAGAAGACATTGCTATTAAAAGAATTAATCCCTTCACAGAAGTTTTAACACCCAGAATTGTGTTTAGCAAAAAAGATGTATTTATCTATGTAGATTACTTGTAAGTCAAATTAAGATTTTTTTCATCACTGGTATTAGCAAGACTTGGTATTCCTCGTGAAATGCAAGGAGGTAGAGAGTCTGTTAACGCAAGTGGTCAGTGGGAAATCTGGGAGCTGGAGTCAGCCCAGGTCCTTATTGTTGTTTCATATTCATGTGAGTGGCATTGCCTCATTTATCCACAATGATTGGGACTTTTGTACTGTGTCAATCAAAGGGAATTTTTCTAGGCCAAGTGGTGTGTGTGTGTGTGTGAAAACAGAAAAAAAAAAAAAAAAAGGAGCCCTGGCTGGTGGCCTGCAAACCCAAAGATTGCTGGTTTGATTCCCATTCAGGGCCCATAACCAGGTTGCAAGCCAGGTCCATAGCTGGAGGCAGGTGAAAGTCAACCATACATTGATGTCTCCTTCCCTCTCTGCCTTTCTCAAAAAATAATAAAATCTTAAAACATATATATATATATTTTAATGTATATATTTTATATATATAGCACATACATTATGTAGCTTTTGAAGTAACTTCATCAACGTTTATCAAACTTTGGAAATTAATAGTGAATACATGAAAAAATATGTGGCAGATTGTATTTGCCAAAACTAGCCACAGAGGTATTTCTAACCCCACATGCTCTTCCAGAACCTTTCTACTGTCAGTCCGAGGTGGAGCCTCTTTCCCTCTCTCTAAAACCTGGCTGCCTTGAAGTAAATGCAGTAGAAGTGACACTAGGTAATTTCAGAAACTTAATCTTAAAAGAAACTAAGGCTCTACCTGACTCCCTCCCTCTCGGGATGCTCACCCTTCAAACCCAAACCCCCATATTGTGAAAAAGCCCAGGCTAAATGAGAGGCTACCACCACACCAGGCATGTGATTGAACAAGCGTCAGATAGTTTCAGTCCCAGGCCTTCCAGCTGCCTGTGCCATCTTGGCATCTGGTAGAGCAAAGACAAACTCTCTCCACTATACTCTGCCTGAACTTGCAAACAATGTAAGTGGTGTTTTTTATGCAGCAGGAAGTAACTGGTACAAAAAAGGTTCTGTTTTCAAATAAGTTTGGAAAATACTTATTGAACAGCAAAGGAAATTTATTTGTGCTAATAAGTGCAAGGCTCTCCAAGGCCATAGAGTATGTACTTTGCATAAAGCATCTCATGTATTGTTTGAAACTGCTTCTCCATAGTCATCATTTTAATGGTAGTATTCTAATAAACCATCATGCTCATCTTCATTCTTCTGTACTTGAGCATTTAGGTTATTCACAATATTTTTCTGTTACGTGTGTTTTGGTTTAAAAAAAAAATTTACTTTTTCTTTCAGTTATTTCCATAGACTGTATTCTTCAGAGTAGAATTACTATGCTATCACATCTAAAATGTCTAATGACTGCCTACGTTAACTTCTAAGAAATTAAAATATTTACCTTACCATAAACAATATAGATTGTATCTGTTTCTTCAAAACCTTGGTAAGGTTTATCTGTTTCTTCAAAACCTTGGTAAGTTTTACCATTTTTCTTTTTTTATTTTTTTTCCATTAATAAAATGTAGCCCTGGCTGGTGGCACATGGGTAAGGCACCAGCCTGCGAACCCAAAGTTTGCTGGTTCAATTTCCAACCAAGGCCCATAACCAGGTTGCAAGCCAGGTCTCCAGCCATGTGCATAGCTGGAGGCAGGTGAAATGCAACCATACATTGATGTCTCTCTCCCTCTCGGCCTCTCTCCCTCTCATCCTCTCTGCCTCTTTCCCTTCCCCTCCCTCTAAAAATAATAAATAATTTTTTTTTTAAAAAAGTAAAAATTAAAATATAAAGTTGAACTGTACAGTTTGAATTTCTTTCATTTATACCAAGATTGAACAAGACTGAATCTTTTTAAGTGACCCCTTGGTTATAGCACTGCAATTACCTGAGTCCTTGTGGTATCATGACAGGTCACCCCTGGAAACCTAGTTTTGTTTCTCAGTGTCCCTGTGCTTTGGCTTCCTCCTCCCTAAAATGAGGATATGAGTATTACCTCTTTCAGTAAATGGTCAAAGAATGCTAAGCTTAGATTTTCTCATACAGAGAAGTTGTAATGGTTTTATATGTTTTTATAATTTCATCATATACAGTATAGTCAACATAAGAACTTTGTTATATTTATCCCATGGCCATTTCTTTTTAATCTTTTGATCTTGTATAAAAATTTTAAATGTTGATAATTTGTTCTATTGTTTAATAATAAAATTACTACCCAACTACCTATGGAATTCAAATGCTCTCCTATGATTTTATTTTTTCTTTCAGGAAAGCACAGTGCCATAAACTGTATTAGATGCAAGAATCACAGTAAAACACGGTGCCTGTCCTTAGCTTGTAGTTTAGTCAGAGGACTGTGTGAGTCACAGGCCTCCAAACAAACAAAACCAGTAAGGGACATATATGTATAAGAATGCATCTGTGGGTGTGTGTACGTATATACTTGTGTGTAAAGATACTCATTTTGAGGACTTAGCTTGCACAATTACAGTCTTTCAAGTATGAAATTTGTAGAGCGGGCTGGCAGACTGAAAACTCTCAGATGGGAGCTGATGCTTCAGTCCTGAGGCAGAATTTCTTCCTCAGGAAAATCTCGGTTTTGCTCTTAATCTTAGGCTTTTCAACTGATTGGATGAGGCTTACCCAGATTATGGAAGACAACCTCTTTTATTTAAACTCAACAGATTTTAGATGTTAACAGCTATTCAAAATTCTATAAAATATCAATTTCATCATTTCAATATTAATGCATACCTTTAATTATGACACCTAAGAAAAAAAATGAATGGGCTAATATGTTAAAAGGGGAAAGGTTTGTTGTTAACCTAGATTCTATGGATGTCTTCATTGATACATTTTTCTATAACATTTCTTATGAGTAGCTAATATAACAAGAAATACAGTATACAAAGTATGATTAGTGATTTGACTATTAAACAAATGCATCGTGCCATCTAAATGAATTGTGAATTCTCCAACATCTTGCAAGATTGTATGTTTATCTTATGATTCTAACATTCCTGAATATTTTGAACCTCCTCTTCTAGCCTTGCCACCTGAGCCCGAAATGTGTTGTTATGATAGCATTGATAGTTTTCTCACCGTCTTTAAACATTTGCTTAAATGGCACCTCCTCAGTAAGGCCTACATGACCATTCTGTTTTAAGTTGCAACACTCTTCTACCTGACCTTGCTTTCTTTATTTTCCATAACATTAAATTTTCTAATGCATTATGTAATGTACATATTTACTGTGTAACTGCACTGGAAGCTAAGCCCTAAGGCAGGGATTTGACATTAATATGGATGCTTTCTCAAAGGGCTTGTACCTATAAATCTCAGTTTTTATAAAAATGTAACATGTAAGGTAAGTATAAATTAAATTTAGATTGTTTTCCGACAGAAATATGATCATTTCACCACAGGAAAAACATCACATGTTCTACGTGTAGTGATGAGCTCTGAAAATACTAAGCACATCGTAAAGGAAATGTTTCAAAGCCCGAACATCTAAAGAAGCTCTTTGACCTAAACAGTTTGCCTTCACATGCTTTCTTTTTTACGAATAGAGGCAAATTTTTAAACCTGCTTCGAAACACTTTTTAAATTATCAGAAATATTATTCACTCATTCATTATAAAATGCATTCATGGCTCCAGCAATTTACTGGGAGTTATTCTAGGAGCTGTTGTAAACGGTGCAGGGAACAAAGTCCCTGCTCTTACGGAGCTTGCTACCTACCGTGGGGGACAGACAACAAGCATGTAAATAACTAAATAATATAATTTCAAGAAGTGTTATTGTCTCAAATAAACAAATACACTGTGTAGTGAATAGGTAAGGGTGACCGGGAGCTGGGAGTGTTATTTGAGATAAGTAGGTGAGTGAAGACTTATCTGAGGAAACGATATTTAAGCAGGAACCTGCTGAGCAGTGTACGCAAGAGCTGTGTGTGGAGGGAGCGTGGCCCAGGGAGCAAAGTGAAACAGCTATCAGAGCGAAAGGCTATCAGAGCAGCAGGAATGATGTGTTTGAGGCATAGCCAGAAACTGAATGGGTGTGGAGAAAGTGGGGGCAAGAGCGGTTTCAGATGAGGCTGGAGAGACAGCAGGGCCAGGCACGTAGGGCCATAGAGGTCATATTAAAGAATTTAAAATTTAGGTTTTGTTTGAACTGTGAAAAGACATTGGTGGGTTTTGAACGTAGGATTGATGTGATTTATGAAATTTGAAATATCTTCGAAAACATGTCGAATGATCATTGTAGCATTTAATTTAAAATTTTACCCTTGCCCTAGCCAGTGTGGCTTAGTTGGTTGAAACATTGTCTTGTAAGCTGAAAGGTCCCAGGTTCCATGTCCGGTCAAGGCACATGCCTGGGTTATGGTTTCTGTCCCCAGTCAGGGTGCATGTGGAAGGCTGTCAATCAGTATTTCTCTCACATTGGTATTTCACTCTTTAAAAGCTATGTAATAAGGGGAGCAAAAAGGGGATGGATGTAATAAAACAACAGTAACATTTTTTAAAAATTAAATTAAGTTAAATTTTTTAAAAAGCCATGTAATAATTCATTAATAATTTTTTACTTCCAAATTTTTAAATAATTAGAAATCCACAAATTAAATTAAAGGCCCTCGAAATCTAAGAATTACTATTTAGTAGCTATAACAAGGAAGAAGCTGATCTTCTTAATACATGGAATATTAACAATTCAATATGGAAAAGATAACTCATGATATAAAAAATAGGAAAGTACATTTTATCAAAAAAAAAAAAAAAAAGAAATGTTAATGGCTAACAAGTACATATATGAGAATGTTTCCTCTCGTGTCCCCACTTTTCCCTTGCATTATGGTAACATATTTCTAGTGATCAATTGATGTTTGTTACTGTGTTTTGCTGTTACCTTCACCACCTTTTCATAGAGTATCTTTCTTATCAGTGCTGTGCTAGTTCGTCTTTTTTTATTACTTATGACTGAATGTAATAATTTTACCTGGCTAGCTATTTTTAAGAGTACATGCATGGAGAGGGGATGAAGGTAATGGGGAGTCCAGAGTATTGTTCCAGATTTGCGAGTCTTCACAAAGGAATTGTTTCTCTGCTGCCACCGACACAATATATGTCCTATAGAAATGGTTTGTGTGTTCTTTGTGTAGCCTCTACCCTCTCTGCCTCTCTAAATCTGAATCTCACCTCTGTTCCCACACCTGTGATTTCTAAAAGGCCTGTAGCAACTTAGGGTGTGTTATATAACTTCAAAATGTATTTTTTGCCCTTATTTTCTGGGATTCACACTGGGCTCTTTTACCTCTAGATTTCTCCAAGACTGCTTCTCTTTACTTACTCTCATGTAGCTTCTGCCAGTTATCAACTGTTTTTACCTATTTTAGAGTTAGGGATTATATTGGAATCCTGATATTACTATATTGTATGCATTTCTTACTTTAGTGGGAAGGACAAACAAATGGAAGGACACAGAAGTAAAAAAAGAAAAGGGGAAATGAATAAAGCAATCAGATCTAGGAGCAAAATTCATGATCCAGAAAGCAAGAACTCTGGAAAAGATATAAACAATGAAAAAGATAAATTTAAGTGGACCAAACTTAGGAAAAAAATACTTATTTCAAAGATGAAATTGGAAAGAGGTAAAGAGAAGCTGAAAATTATGGAAAAGATCTTAAGGAATATAAAAAAGAGAAGAAGAAGAATGAGCCCTGGCTGGTAACACAGTGGATAAGGGGGCTGGCCTGCAAACCCAAAGGTCGCTGATTCATTTCCCAGCCAGGGCACATAACCAGGTTGCAAGCCAGGTCTGTAGCTGGAGGCAGGTGAAAGGCAACCATACATTGATGTTTCTCTCCCTCTCTGTCTCTCTCCCTTCCCCTCTCTCTAAAAATAATAAATACATTGTTTAAAAAAATAAAAATAAGAATGAATAAACCAAAGAAAGAATAAAATGATTAGAGAGAAAATTTTGTATGTATGTATAAGATAGATAAATTGATTTAGAAACACTAAAAGAACCCAAGATAATAGAATAAATAAAGATAAATTTTAATAACTTTTATAGAATAAGGGACTATTTTAATCCACAACTTCATAGGCCAGGGAAATTAACCTAGAACTGTCAATACTGAGATGTAGCCTCATAAAGTTACTGGATTTTAAACATGAAATGAAGAAAGAATGATTAAGTCACTAATGAGAGGGAAAAATATTCAGCCTTCTGTCTAATTTATTCACATCACCATGTAGAGCTGACAATGGAATAACATCTATAGGATCTTGTAAAAATTAAAAAGTATTTTGTACTTTTAATTCAGTGAAACTGTCTTCTGGTGTAAAGAGTAGAGACAGTTTTGAACTCAAAGAATATAGTTTCATGTACGCCCTTCTTGAAAAATATTCCTAGAAAATTCAGATGAAAAGTAGAAGAATCATGGAAGGATGGGGAGTAAGAATTGAAAGGATTTAACTATAAAATAAGATGAAAACAAATGTGGGAATTAAATAACAACATGTAAATATAGTATTCCCTAAAAACAGAAATGATGCACTGCCTTGACCTTATTTTCTCTTATTTTCCCCAGCTTTTTGTGTTTTTATGTTTGTTGATTTCCTCCTCTTTAATACTTCAAGTCAGAAAAGGTCAGTTAATGCTGCAAATATTAAAAATAACAAGCAAAATTTAATAGGACATAGAAAAATAGTGAAAATTATTAACTGAACTATGAAGGAAAGAAAGGGCAGGGCAGAGTAATAGAAAATATGGTAATATCATAATTGCTTATAGAAGTAAACTAATATATCTTGAGTATAGAAATGAAAAATTATTAAAATTACATAATTTGATTTGTAAATAAAAGGTTGCATGGAGTTATAAACACAACTACTGGAACAAATGCACCTACGACAAAACTACACGTGGAGAAATATGAGATAACAACAACTAATAAAATATTTTCTTAAAAGAATCTAGAAAACAAGTTAAAATAATAACAGAATGAAGACCAATTCTGTTTATGGGATTCTATTAAAATTATCATTTAACATTCTTCTGAAGGGAATCAGCCACTTGAAAAGTTAATGTGAATGGGCTGAACTCATGTCAGGGTTTTTTTAGTAAATTTCCAACTAAATATATCTCTGATATATGCAAAAAACAGAACTAAAGTATTTCAGAAATGTTGAAAACTAAGAGTACAAATTAAGCCAGATAAACACAAGAAAAATTACTTTTCATCAGACTGAAAGAATCAGTCCAAATAAATATCAAATGAGATGAATAAAGTCACTGTTTAAATTCAAAGAGTGAATCACAATACAGATGTAGCAATTTCAAGTATCAACAAACCAAATAATTTGGCACAACACTTAAAAACTAAAACAATTCAGATACAAGGGAAAATAGTTAAAAACACACAAGACGTAGAAAGTTTATCTACTTTCCCAAACAGGCAAATTTTTCTTCTTTAACACTTATTTTACTCTGGAATGCTATTTTTGTGAAATATGTCACAGTGTATTGCAGAACTCACTTTTATGAAAGTTGTCCTAGAGACAGTGCCAAAAAAATGAATTTGATTTTTGAGTCAGATCCTCCCCATTCCAATAATACAACTCAACTTTATTTTAAGCTCCTAGAACTACAACTTACTCTTTTTGAAGTTTTCAATCTTAAATAGTAGATTGATTTATTTATTTAGGCTGTGCACAGGTCTTCTTTCAATACCCTCTGTTTTTCCTCTACATGTGTTTTACAAGTTGAAGCTTTCAGAAATAATGGCACTTGCAGTGCTCAGCCAGTCCCCAGAGTAGAAATTATTATGTTTACTAAGTTGAGGTAAAAAATAAAACTCTCTAGGATTTAAATAATTTTGTAGAATAGTATTCTAGCTATTTTTTGAACTGTGGTTAACTTTCTATGTGGTCCTAAACTTACCCCTGAACTATTTAAGAGTCTGTTGAGGTAGAGATTAGTTATGTTCACATTTCAATAATAAAGTTTACTGTAGTATAAAAGTTTCCCAACTAGCCCCAGTTTGGGGGCCTTCATAACTGGAAATGTATATTTCCATGATTTAGTTGAAAGGAATCTCATCTAATTGACATGCTTATATGAGAATATATATTGTCAATGTACATGAATCATATAGTTTAGTAGTTTGCAACTTCCATCCAAATTGGTCTTCATTCTCAGCATCTTTTCTAACCTAAAGATTGACTGATTTCACAACACACCCATGACCAGTTGGTTGCTATTTTAAACATAAATTGCTAACAAAATCTGTGTTTACACACCCACAAATAAGCACATGTTTTGTAACAGTGAGTAAGAAAGATAACATGTCTTCTATGTAATATACATCCACATTTTCTTAGGTTTTTCTCCTTCCTTAACTGCATTCAATTTTTCTGAGTTATTGTAAGTAACCTGACTTTCCCATATCCATATTGTGAAATGATTCCAATCTAAGAAAACTTAACCTGCAATGATGCAGATACAAGTAATATACAAAATTATACCTTATTTAGTAAAATCTATTTATAACAAGATCACTTTAAAACATTCATAAGTTAAAGTTGGTTCTTATCCATTCAGCTGCCCTATGTCTTTTGATTGGTGCATTTAATCCATTTACCTTTGTACCTGTGTTCCTGTCTGTCTCTCTGTTTCTTCATCTTCTTAAAACAGACCCTCTAGCATCTTGCAATGCTAGTTTGGTGGAGATGTATTATTCTTTTAGCCTTCTTTTGTCTGGGAAGCTCCTTATTTCACCTTCCATTTTGAATGAGAGCCTTGGTGGGTAGAGTATTCTTGGTTGCAGGCCTTGGTTTTTCATTGCTTGAAATATTTTTTGCCATTCCCTTCTGGTTTGTTGTGTTTCTGTTAAGAAATCAACTGATAACCCTATGGAAGCCTCCTTGTGTTATTAGCTGTTTTTCTCTTGCTGCTTTTAGGATTCTCTCCTTGTCTTTGAAATTTGCCATTTTCATAATGATGTGTCTTGGAGTGGGCCTGTTTGGGTTCATCTTCCTTGGGACCCTCTGTGTTTCCTGAGTTTGCATGACCTTTTCTCTCCTCAAGTTAGGGAAGTTTTCTGTCATTACTTTTTCAAAGAGGTTTTCTATCCCTTGCTCCTTCTCTTCTCCTTCTGGTATCCCTATGATACAGATGTTATTATGTTTCATGTTGTCCTGCAGCTCTCTTAAAACCTCTTCATTCTTCTTCAGTACTTTTTCATTTTGTTGCACTGCCTGGGAATTTTTTTCTACATTAACCTCCAGCTTGATGATCCAATCCTCTGCTTTCTCTAGCCTGCTTTCGATTTCTTCTACTGTGTTCTTCAATTCAGAAATGATATTCTTCATTTCCTCCTGGCTCTTATTGATGGTTTCTATGTCCTTTTTAATGCTGGTGTAGTTCTCAGTAAGTTCCTTGCAGCTTTCCTGGAATTCTTTGTAGTTCACCTTGTGTTGTTTGTAGTTTTCTTTGAACTTGCTGAGCTCTTTGAGCTTCTCTTTCATCATTATTTTGAATTCCATGTCTCATAGGGTGCTTGCCTCTATTTCATTTTTCACTCTTCCTGGGGATTCCTCCTTTCCATTTGCTGAGGGTTTATTTCTTTGTCTCCCCATTATAGGTGGCTCTTGTTTGTTTCTGCTTCTTAGATTGGTCTGCTTTGACTTACTGTCTTAGTGGTGTGACCTTCTGTGGTGTAGAGGTGCACCTTTTTTACTTCCTGGATCTGTGCTTGGTGACGTCAGCTCATGTCCCAGTCTGGGCCTAGTCCTAGAAAATTATTTAAATCCTAGGGATTTTTTTTTTTTACCTCAACTTAGTAGACATAATAATATCTACTCTGGGGACTGGCTGAGCATTGCATATGCCATTATTTCTGAAGGCTTCAACTTGTAAAACACATGTAGAGGAAAAACAGAGGGTATTGAAAGAAGTAAGACCTGTGCACAGCCTAAATAAATAAATAAATAAATCTACTATTTAAGATGAAAACTTCAAAAGGAATAAGTTGTAGTTCCAGTAGCTTAAAATAAAGTTGAGTTGTATTATTGGAGGAGGGAGGATCTGACTCAAAAACCAAATTCAGTTTTCACTATGGGTTTGGCACTGTCTCTAGGATAGCTTTCACAAAAGTGAGTTCTGCAATACACCGTTTCTGTGATATTTTTCACAAAAGAAGCATTCCAGAGTAAAATAAATATTAAAGAAGAAAAAACTGCTTTATTTTTCTATAATATATCTAAAATACTATCATTTAACATGTAATAATTTTGTAAGCTATTGGCAAATTTTAAATTTTTTATATTAACTCTTCAAAATCTAATATGTACTTTAAATATGTATAAAAATATGTATGGGTGTAAATGTATTTTTGCATGTGTTTAGTAATATTGCAATTCATATTAAACAAATGAATTAACATAGGTGAAAAGAAAACTTTGTATTAATATGATTTGAGAAGCTGACAGAAGGCAGTAATTAAATGGTAAATTGTCTCCATGTAAAAGGGAAAATAAAAGTACACATTGGTGGTTACAAAGTAGACAGGGGGATGTTAAGAAGAACAAAGGAAATAGAGAAGCCAAAGAACTTATATGCATGACTCATGGACATGAACTAAGAGGGGCACTGCTGGAGGGAATTGGGTACTGGGTGGAAGGGGGCAAAGGGGGAAAAATTGGGACAACTATAATAGCAAAATAAATAAAATATATTTTTAAAAAGATGGAAATAAGTATATATTAACTTTTAATTAAATGAATAAAATTTTTATTTAGTTTTCAATGCTGTTTTTATTGAAGGCCTACTTTGTACCAGGTTCTGTTATAGGTATTGGGATTATAAATTCCAACCCTTATGGAGTTTATATTCTGATGGTGGGAGACAAATAAAAATTAATCATAATAAATAATGTAGTAGGTCAGAATGTAAAAATTTAAAAACACATAAGACAGGGTAAGTTGGACAGGCAGTGTCATTGGCATTAGGAAGAGGTGTTGCAGTACTAAGTAGGATTAGCAGAGTAGGTCTCATCCAGAAAGAGCAAATTCAAGCAAAGACTTGAAGGAATTGGGGGATTTAGTCATGTGTATATATTAGGAAAGAATATTCCTCAGTCAGTAGAGAGAGAATAACCAGTGTAACATGTCAGATATTTTAAAGGACTTAGAGGTCAGTGTGGCTTAAGCAGAACAAGAGAGATAATGGTAGGAGATGGGGTCAGATAGATAATGATGTTCATTGGAGTTTGTTTGTCTTTGCACAGGAGTGTTTTAGAAGCTTACTCTGATGTTACTATAAACAGACTGATAGGGAGTAAGGGTAAAAGCTGAGAGATAAGGTGCCTTACGCCAGAGGATTTGCAGTGAAAGTAGTGATGTAATTTGAAATTAAGTCAACTAAATGCCTGAGAGACTGGATATGGAATGCGAGGGAGAGAACGTAAGGAAAAGGAAGTGTGAAAACATTATCTAGAAAAAATCAGAGAATAGGTGGACTAGGGAAATGTCCTGTAATTGCCTGGGAGCATGAAGGGCCCACTTGAGTTCTTCGTGAATTTGAAAGTGAGACCAGTCAGTATAGTTACGGGTTTTTCTCCAGCTGTATTCAGCTGCATGTTGTTGTAGGCCTCATTTGGTCTAAATAGATCTCTGTAGTGTTATGAAAGATGCCTTTGGAACAGGACAGTATACATTGAAAAAATATTCTCCTTTGAATGATTTTTAAAGGAGATACGTATACGCTTATTTATATTTCTGTTCATACTAAGCTTAGATATATTTCCCCAAGTTTTAGCTGAACATAGTTTTCATATGATCACTCGAGACCATAATAAGTATGTATCGAATGATCCTACCTGTTGTTTATACTATATAGCAGGTAGCAAAAAAGATAGGTCTCAGTTATAAAATTGAGGTGACAGGTAACAGACAGGTAGTGAACATTTTAAAGTGCATTTCAGAGTGCTTACTTATTTAGTGTTTTTAAAATTTAGCTTAGATTTTACAGCTTTAAAAATAAGCCTGGAGTTTATTTTGAACTTAATACAGCATATATAAAATTGTTTATGTGAAACCTATGTGTTTTTGAGCATTTATTTGCTTAAAATGCTTAATGGCCTTAGTGCATAAGAACTTCATGAAATTATGAGGCAAAAGCTTATGAAAGATCACAGCAGTTAGATTGGATTATCGGCCAGATTGAACATCTAGTGAACACAGCTGTTAAGAAAACATGAAAAACTTGCAAATGACAAAAGAGAAATATCGACAAAATGAATCAAACATACAAATAAGTAATAACCCATAATCAAAAGTAAAGAGAGAATGTGGAAACACTTGCAAGCAATGCAAATCTTGATGTTGAAGAATTTGCTTGAAAACCCCAAATACCCAGCATGCTATCTAACAGAGCATCTTCCCTCGACCCACTGTCAGAATTCTCTGTGAAGCTGCTTCCAAGAAATATGCACAAATCCAGAAAAAGCTCAATGATGAAACTATTTTACTAATGGGTACTAAATTACTACCTTCATTTAGTGAGACTAAATACACAATGTTCTCTAAAAGTTTTTAGCCATTGAACAGGAGGAGGACAAGATTGTGTTTCATTCATAATGAAGCGTATAAATGCTTCATTGTCCTAAAGGATACAATTTATTATTATAAGTATATGGTAATACATTGTGTTTCCATGGACAGAATTAGTACAGGTCTGTAGTTGTAGTTTTGAAAGGCAAAAGACTCTCAAATCCAAAAGTTTCTTTGTTGTTCAGTACATTTTGGCAGCAAAATCAAACTGACGGGGAAATATTAAAGGCCCACTTAATATTGTCATGAATTTAAAAGCTACTTATGACCATATCAGATGAGGGGTTGATATCCTAAAACCAAATCAACTAAATAGACCCCCCCCCACACACAAATTACAATAGATTAAAAAATGGGCAGAGACTATTTACAATAGCCAAGTGCTGGAAACAGCCTTAGTGCCCATCCGTGGATGATTGGATCAAAAAACTTTGGTACATTTACACAATGGAATTCTATATAGCAGAAAGAAAGAAGGAACTCGTACCCTTTGCAACAACATGGATGGAACTGGAGAGTATTATGCTTAGTGAAATAAGCCAGTCAGTGAAGGACAAATATCATATGATCTCACCCATTATGGGACAATAATGAACAAAACTAACAACAAGCAAAACAGAACC